>CBVK0100627820.1:0-16900 GCA_900067695.1 Picea abies | reverse complement strand
TTCTTTTGTTGGCGAAACCAACATCATTGAGGGTAAGAAAAAACACACACATTAATTTCTAGAATTTGGTGCACACATTCTCTTCACACTCTCAACTAAAATCATAACCAAATCGTGAATAAAACATAGATAAATTGAATTTGTAAGTAAATGTAAGCAAGAACATAATTAAAATGGAGACTTTTGAAGATGTAAATTGAACTAACACTAAATCTAACTACTCAAACGAATGTGTAAAATGAAAATACTAATTCTAACTACATAAATAAAAGAAATATATAGGGTATACCAGAGAGATGGGGCCCTGCCTCCTCCAACACACTCTACAGAGAAACTACAACACATGAAAGAAGTCTTGCAACTAAATAATCTTGAGGGTGTTCACTTGTCTATGTGTAACAACAAGATCACTCCCTCTGCATATAAAGAATCATAGAGCAACAAAATATGACCAGTGGAGACTTCCAGACTTGAATACAACAAACAAAATGTTGTGTTGGGACATATTTCATAGTTCATACATCAAATTCTGAAAATAATGGAAAATACAAATTTAATAATTTCCACAGTAACGGAATGAGTCAAGGGAACAATGTTCATATATCAGTTTTGTGTTAGTGAAATAATTCCAGGAAAGTTTGAGGTAACTTATGCATCCATAAAACATATTGACCAATATTGAAACAACCAATATTGAACAATAAATCAAATTGATTTACATGTTTGAATTATTTCGAATCTATGTCAAATTGAAAAGGCCTCGGCCTTATACACTTGTTTTAAAATCAGGAAACAATACTCAAAGATACACATAAAAACCCTTATAATCATAATTATGAGCATAAAGTTATTGGAGAAATGAGATAATATTCATTATTTGTATCATTCAAAAGTATAACAAAACTACCAACCAAATGGAATAATGAATAACCCTACTCTGGTCAGAATTCTACAATTCCTTCAATTTTGTGTGACCTAAGACTAATACAACAACGCTTGGGTTAAAATTGTAAGTCATAATAGTGGCAAGGCGTAAATTTATAGGGATTCCTAACTTGGAAATTCGATTTTTAGTGATTTTAATTTCACACATCGAATGGAGACATACAAAACTTCACCTAGAACAACATATATATATATATATATATATATATATATATCTGTGTGTGAATTGATACACAGAGCAGAAACATTCTAATTACTAGAAGAGTTTAAAAATCAAATGCATGGATAGAGATTAATTTATTTGGTCCAAGTTGTAGACCAACTACCAGTTAAGAAAGTTGTTACCACCCAAACATAGGTAGTATGTTGTGGAAACCACCCCTTAGTCGAGCTATGATACCACCAGGGTGAAGAAGAGATAATTGACTTTGAAACTCAGACTGAGCCAATGTTTTTTTCTTCATATTTATTGAAGACATAACAATACTGAGACACCACATACCTTCCCCACACAACAAAAGGATAATCTCATTCTTTGTTTTCCATTACCTCATAAACTACTCCTTCTCATGTTATTCAGTGTGTGCATAGAAGGTCCATGATGATGCCTCAATATTTGTCAAGGTTCTCCATGATTTCTTGGATTTTTCTCAAGGCTAACATCTTCCATTCATGGTTGGTTTGTCGATGATGGGTTTGGCTCCCTTCCTCTCATTTCTAACCTCTCCATACTCTTCTTTATCACTTTTTCTAACAACCTCCTTCCTCCCATTCGATTTTTTTTTCTCCTCATGCATAATGGGTAGAGAGTTCAAACTCAACTTATCCTCCTAGTTCCTGGAATGTAGGGGAGACAGTTTGCTAAAATTTAGGATTTGTGGCTTAGATTGAGGAGTTAGTTTTCTCCACTCTTCTTAACTCATTTTTTTTTTGAAATTCAAAATTGAAATTGAGTGAGAATTCAAGATAGCATATGGTAGATGATTTATTCATAAAACCCCCCTTAGACCCCCTCACCTTTCCCCTTTTTTGGTATCATATCCCCTATAGGTTCTCAAGATCATTCCATCTTTCTATTCCTCTTCATTAGTTGCAATACAAAAATACTTACAATATTCACCATATCATGGTTTACCTGACCCATAGAGTTAGTGTAGTAGAGTTATAAAGTATCCATGAAAACTATTTAATAATTTATTTACAAATAATTCCAAGAGAAAAAATTGGGATATTACATCATCCCCATCCCCAAGCTAGGATATGCCACACAAAATTTCTCTTCTCTTTTACCACAATGTAACATTCCCCATTACCAACAAACTTAAAATTAGATCTGATGCCATTTATTGACTTAATTTTCCTTGCATATGCAACAAATATGTAGTACTAACAACATACAATTCATGCATAAATATGCACAATGAAAGCTACAAAATTAACATAAACATTCACACAATAATTTATACATAAACACACATAAAATAACACTCGTCTTTCACTATAAATTGCCAACTGCATGCATACCTTAGACATTCCTCCCAACCATAGACTCAGTTGTTCATATATTCTCAACAACAGGTCACTCCTGAGTTGGGGCTATGACTACACAAGGGAAAAGGCTCCGAAGAAAAACTAAGTTCTAACCAACAACATAAAAAAACATAGGCCTAGGTACCAACTCCAACAATAATTCCCATATCGCAACCTCTCATTCCCCACAACCTATCATAGCCTAGAAAGTGTACCCCTTCTCTACTAAATATTCCTTTGACTATCCCACTTCCCTTCCAGGGATTCAACAATAGGAAAACCAATAAGTCTTAGATATTTATGCACTTGGAACACAAGGGTTCTCAAGGAGCTTAGCACCCACTATCCTAACACACAGGGAATCCTATCTCGACATTTCTCTCACCCAAAGAGATTTCTCCACAGGCCTGACAACCTACTTTTTCAACCCAAACCACTAAGGATTTATAGGGTAACCATATTCAACATGCACTCCAACAAATATATGGATGATTTATGACCATAATGATTGGAATTAATCATGGAATGAATGGTAATAATCCATGAGAATTACATTAATTCCCAACAATATATTTGCATGCTATTAACTTGACACTTTTCACCTTATGAGCTACCTTTGACTCCAGTTGATGATTTGTTCCCAACCTTTAGGAACTTAGCATAAAATAATATTACATGACTTAGGACTTTAGAAATAATTGTATAATAATCCCTTGTGTTAATCCCCCTTGATTTAGCCCCCTTTTTCAAGTCCTAGCCGCCTTTCCCCCTTGTGGAGTCCTAGCCCCCCATACTCTTTCATCTGATTACATGACTTAGGACTTTAGAAATAATTGTATAATAATCCCTTGTGTTAATCCCCCTTGATTTAGCCCCCTTTTTCAAGTCCTAGCCGCCTTTCCCCCTTGTGGAGTCCTAGCCCCCCATACTCTTTCATCTGAATTGGTTTGTAGAAGTGATGTATTTTATTAATATATCTGAGTGATTACATTTACAATGTTGGCTCATAGTCCTTTCAACATATAGGCTCTCTGGCCTAATAATCACACATGTACTCCAGCCTAAAAGATAAAAACAATGGTGCTTTGTCCCTAAACATCTTGGATCACTAGCCTACAAAGTATATGTACATTTACAATTGGGGTTCATCATAGGGGTATTACAGAAGGTCAATGTACAATGGTATCTAACAACAATATTATTTATGGTATGACTCTTATAATTATTTCTACACTTTATAATTTATCATTTAGTATCAAAATTTGATAAATACTTTCTTGAATGTCTCTTTGTTGTATGTACCTTGTTGACTATCTTTATAAGGATTTTGATTTAATGAATGGAATGGAAAATGTTCAAAACCAACTAATCTAAAATCCACTGAATTGATTTGCAAATAATTTTAAGAGTAAATGGACTTAGCTTAAATTTTAAACATGTTTAATGCATAAATGAAATGTTGAAATGAAGAAAATGAACAACATAATATAAGATACAAGACACAATCAAGTTGATAACGAAGTTCACCCATCTTGGGCTATGCCTCCGGTCCCGCTTCAACTACACAACCACTCCATTAATGATGTCAAATGTTTAATTACATCAAGTGGTCTCCAACCTACACAAAATTAGTCTTTGGCCTCTTTAGGAAGACTGCAACATGCTTGGGAACAACTTTCCCTTATCTTCCTATAGTAAAAAAGGCTTGAAAATGCTCGGTCCTTCAATTATACAAGAAACACTTCTGTATAATAATAAATTCCCCATAAAAACCTTTCAATGACAAGCCATTGATCTGTTGAAAATGGTTTACTATCCTAGCTAAACCTCTCCACTATCATTTTGCCAAAATTGGCTTACAAAAACCCACTTTTCTATGGTTTATGCAGGAAATACCTCTGCATATACAACAATACCATAGCAATTCTTTACAAATAACACTTGTAATGCAATGGTAAAATACCTTTGTTATATAACAAAGGTCGATGGTTCAAATCATTACTAGATCAAATTTTTATGGCTATGGAATATATGATAATAACAAATTTAAATATTTTTAATAACCATATAATATATGGTAAAAAAAACATGCATTGATTCCATTCCAAATGGATTATCAACAACTGGCATAACAATTATGTGGTCATTGTATGGGAGGAAGATTAGGTGGAGGTCATTGGTTCAACCCCATGGACCTCTCCATATTCGGGCTTACGATCCAACTTCACTTTAAATAGATTATTTCAAATATCCAATTAAAGTTCCACCCAATGATACAACATTAAATCATTGGCCTACCATCTATGAGGTCGGAGGTTCTATTCTCATCGACCAATCAAACTTGGATTTGCTAGAACCTTTTAACATGATTGGGAGGTGTCATGCGATATTCTCTGATTAGACCACATGCCACTTTATGATTCAGTCAACTAGATGCATAGTTAGCATTCAATCACCTACCCAGTTATTGAACAAATCAACATACAATCACCTGCCATGTCAAGGCCACATCAGCATGTCACGTCAGCATGTTGTACTACCACATCATCATCCATACAATGCCATGTCATCAACTATATAGTCCATGTCAACAATATTCGTGTAGTCCATGTCAACATCCATATTTCCATGTGACAAGGTCATACTGCCACATGTTGTAATTCGTACATCCACATGTCATGTCCTAGTGATTCCACGTGTCATCCTTATCAACATTTTTCCTGTTTGGTCAAAAATTCATAATGCGATAAATTTTTCATACAATGTATGTTTGACATCATTCAAGCATTGTTGGAAAGATCTTGTCTTTATCTTCGACATGAGTACATTTTTATTAGAATGTGAGAACTTCCATTTTTGTCGTTCAAGGATACACTTGGATCAAACTTCCCCACAAAATAAACTTTTGGTCTGCCAAAATTCTACATACACGGTTTGACTTGTCTCTCTAATTTGTGCACTTTAAAAATCTTTAAAACACTATGTTGTATATAAGTGATGTTATAACAGATCATCATTTCTACAATTCTCTCTTCAAGTGGTCTCATACACAACATGTGAGGTTTACAACGACGAAAGAAAACACCTTTGGAGATGTGTTACCCATTTCTTACCAAACCTCGCTAATAAATTATCCTTTTTGGGTTGCTCCTCTTGGATTGCTAGTGCTTATTCAAATCTTTCATTTTCCACCTTTTTCTTCACGGGTGTGTGCATAAATTCCTTGCCCTTCTTTTGACAAAGTTGAGGATGAATTTTCCAGCATCTGTCAATCCAATGACCACTCATATTGCAATCAGTGCAATAATTCCTTGACTACAATTCCTTCTTTCCATGCTCCACATTCAATCTTGGAGTGTGGTATTTACATCTTTCCTCCTTCCTCATAGACATGAATTTCCTATACAAGGATTTCCTCTTCCAAAATTTGGAAACACAATGGTTATATAATATGCAAAATGTGCATGGATACTTATACCATAAACTATGCTTCTCGTTGTCATTCTTCTTATAATTAAAGAATGCATTGTAACAATATGGTTTATTATACCTTTCATGGTGGTTCTTTTTGCAAGTTTGTTGGGGAGAAACTAACTTCACTCCTTCAGGATGTTCACCTCTCATTTGAGATTCCTTCCATTCTTTTTCACTCTCATGAAGTAATGTTCCTTCTCTTTGCATAAGTTTTTTCTGTAATGGCTTAGTCTCTTCTCTTGAGGCATTTATTGCTTCAGTGACTTTGGAGCAGTCTTCAACTTCTCCTTTTCCATATCCCAAACCTGTATAGAAAGTTATTTCCACAATCTCTATGGGATTAACCATTCCTTGGCCATTAATTCCAAGACCCTTTCCATCATAACCCATCTTAGTTAGCATTTTAAAACCAATACTATGAGTGTGTTTCTCAAATTCACCCAATGAGTTATCTACCGTTTAATGGGAAGAAAGAGAAAATGGTGACTCACTTACAATGCATTCCTCAGTGACAGATTGTGAATCTATGGTAGAAGACATTATTCTTGTCATGGTAGACTCTTCTTTGTCCTTCATTCTTTTATCTTTTTGAAGATTTGCTAAAAGTTCCTCCTTGGCTTACAATTCAAGCTACAACTTTTGATTCCCATCCTCAGAGACTCACAGTAACCTTCTCAATTCAAAATTATCTTCCTAAATCTGTTGGTTAATCTCTTCAATTTCCTAAGTCTTACTTTCTTCAAATCTTTTCTCATTATTGCCTCCTTTTGCAACACTCTTCAAACTGCAAATCCTTTCAAACTAGCTCTGATACCAAACTTGATTTGAAATCCATTGACTTGATTTGCAAATAGTTTTAAGAGTGAATGGACTTAGCTCAAATTTCAAAAATTCTTAATGCGTAAATGAAATGTTGAAATGAAGAAAATGAACATCATAATATAAGAGACAAGACACAATCAATTTGATAATAGAGTTCACCCATCCTGGGCTATGTCTCTAGGCCTGCTTACACTCACAACCTCTCCATTAATGATTTAAAATTCTTAATTACATCAAATGCTTTCAAACTTGCACACAATCATTCTTTGGCCTCTTTAGGAAGACTGTAACATGATTGGGAACAATTTTTTTTGTCTTCATATAGTAAAAAAGGCTTGAAGATGTTCGATCCTTCAATTATACAGAAAAAACTCCTTTATAATAATAAGTTCCCCTTAAAAAAATTTCAATGACAAGCCATTGATCTACAGTCTACTGCAAAGGGCTTCCTAGTGTAGAAAAACCTCTCCCCTCTCGTTCTACCAAAATTACCCACTTTCCTATGGTTTGTCATCATCATGTCATCATTCGTACAATGCCATCATTCGTACAATGTCATCATTCGTACAATGCCACATCATCATCTTTACAGTGTCACATCATCATCCATATAGTCCATGTCATCATATGTACTTCCACATGTCAAGGTTGTATTGCCACGTGTTGTGGTCAATACAACCACATGTCATGATCTAGTGATGCGATGTGTCACCCTGTCAACATTTTTCATGTTTGGTCAAAACTTCAAAACATGATAACTTTCTCATACGATGTCTATTTGACCTCATTCAAGTGTAGTTGGAAATCTCTCATCGAGATCTTCGACATGCATACATTTTTATCAGAATGTGAGAACTTCAATTTTTGTCAGTCAAAAATCTACTTGGATCACCAACAAATCACTTAAATTTATTCTCATAAGGTATTAAATTTTTAGGAAATGGATTCTATGATAAGTATTATAATATATATTTTTTGATTATTTAATTGAATTATCATAAAATATAAAATAGAATGTAGAATGTGTATCAGTTAAAAAGGTTACTATCAATGTTGTGATATATCAAATTATTATTAAACTATAAATATTAGACAAATTATTAGATGTATTATTGAACTTTAAATATAAAATGACTAAATTTAAAAATTACAAAAGTTCAATGTTATGATATGTCAAATTAATATTCAACTATAAATATCAAGCAAAGTACTAGTTTTATTATTAAAGTATAAACATTGAAAATCTAAATTTAACTATTAGAAAAGTTAAATATTAAACAATTAAATTCATTGTGACTTGTGATGTGAATTTGTGTACACCAAAACATAAGGACTTGATTTTCATGTGTTTTTCAAAAGGAAGGGTTTTTCTTGTTTAAGAAGATAAATTTCTTAATGGAATTGGTTACCTATATTTTCCACTCAATATGGTGACTTCCTCCTCCCTTGTGATACATTGACAAACATGTAGGGGACTTGAGTGAATTTTTTGAAGAGAATTTCCTAATATAATTAATGATTTTCTATAAGTTCTTAACGTCTTTGACCACATTTTGAAGGTGATTTGTATGACTTTTCAATGACATTATGATGATGAAAACATAAGATATTTCTAAGGTTCAATGAGCCTTAAATCTACAAACAAAATAATATATGAAGAAAACCCCAAGAAATAAGAGAATAAATTAAAAAATAGAACATCCACAAACAAAATAATATATGAAGAAAACCCCAATAAATAAGAGAATAAATAAAAAAATAGAACCCTTGAATAGCTTGGGATGATTTATTCATATGGCCAAGGGATATTTGTATATTCACAAGGATCTATTTTTTTTCATGGAATCCAAATTAAATAATTAACAAATCTCAGTACTCACCAACTTTCATGTAGCCCTAGGATAATGGGGCATCCATTTTTAACAAACTATTAATGATCTTAATTTTTGTTTCTTCATGGGATATGTGTTTTCTTGGTGAGGAACATTTCTTGGAGGGCGTGCTCTTATGTTCCACATCAAATTATCCTAGTTTAGATCAAAATTGTCCTTGATTTCTTCTTAGTTTAGGAATGTGTCTAGATAATGTAAAAATGTTGTGAGGACTTTTAAGAAGAGGGAATTTCAAGAAAACATGTACACAGAAGTCTAAAATTATTGAGTGTTGATAAATTAGAATACATCGAACTATAAAAAAAGAGGCTAAGATTTTCATTATTTCTATAATATGGGTGCCAAGTATTGTAATCATGATAATCTGCCCATGGGAAGATAGTAGTTTTTTTCTTTTGTCTAGAAGAGGTATATTCAAAGTGCATGATGTCTTGTGGTCGAGGAGTGTTGATCTAAAAGATTGTTTCATGGTATTTCAAATAACATCATGAGGATAAATTCCTCATATGTTTTTAAAGAGGTGGTACTCCTCTATTTTTCTAAAATATGTAACTAATGTTCTTGGACTATATTTTCAAATGGGAGAATGCTAAACAACAATCCCCAAATTATTTATTTCTTTAATTTTTATATAAAATGGTTCTTGATAACCAGATTTCTCCTTGAGTGCAACAAAATGGTTCTTGATAACCAGATTTCTCCTTGAGTGCAACACTTTCTTGGAAATGGACCAAGCAAATTCTTAACAGAAAAAAAAAAAAAAAAAAAAAAAAAAAAAGATAAAGAAATGATTCAATATCAAAATAATATATTCTTAGCTTCATTATAACATCCCTCTGAAACATATGCAAGCAAAAGATACAACAATATTTTATCACAAGAAAAAGAGGAGTGAAGTGGGGTTGATCACATCAGAGAACTTTAAGTGAGTATTGCATTTAAAATTGAAAAGAATATGATGAGCACAATCCAAAAATCTCATACTTAGAAATCTCAAAGTATGAGAAATAATTAAATTTATTCCCTGGAATAGTTCTCTCGGGAGTTAGATACATAAAATGTATTTCACATTACAAAGCATTTCGGTAAAACGATTGACTAATTCTCAGAAATCAAGCCTGCCAAACGCAAGAACTGATCCTCCATGAATCAATTAGACAACCTTGGTTTACATTATCAGTCATATATATGGATGTGAAATACTCTTGTTTATATTTTAGGAAGAGTCCTATAAGAATAAAAGAAAAACACACAAAAACTCGGCCTTATGCTTAGTCTAAGACATACAAATACAAAGCCCTGAGAGAAATTGTGCAGCATAAGAAGAAGGAAGAAAAATGAGTTTTGTATTTGTAGATGAGAAAGTTGGTTGCATAATGAAGGATATACAATATTATTCTAATGATCTAACCTCTTCTTTGATGGTGCTATCCTCTTTTTAAATATGTTCCTGGTGCTTCTTTGAAATGCTTTGCCCTAGCAGTTAGGTTTCTATTCTTCTAAAAGTTTCTCACATGTTTCTTCTTTTATGAATAAAGAGTATATATTTTTAAATAAATGTTTGATTAAACACTCATTAATCAATTATGTCATTGAAATGTGTGCCTCCAAGTGGGACCCACTTCACCCTTTTTATAAAAGTTATTTAATAAACTTTTATTTCTAAAAATTTGAAGTTGATTTCCTGGAAAAATAAAAACATCGACTATATTTTAATTTTTTAATCATCATAAGTGATTTCTCAGCCATAAAAACTATTAAAACAATTATCTTCATTATTATGTATTTCCAATGAGTCATCTTGAGCCAAATTTGGAGGTTTAGATCTCAACTTATAGCCTCGGGATGTCAAGGTTCCAAATAGATTTCCTAGGAAGCTATGGAAAGAGAGATGACTATTATTTTAATTTATAGAACTATTATGGCCCAATATAGCCATTGAAGCCTGCCTCATTGTCTTCCTTGTCAAATTACCTTTTTGACGTTCTCTCAGTTTCCCAAAATGGACATCTGGATAAGGTGTTGTGAGCTCTGAAAAATGGAGACTCAACCACCGTCGATATGGTTCATGGGTAAATATTGTCCCTTGATTCGATTCCACCTTTTTTTGTCCCACATTCATTTGCAAAGGGAAACCATTATTTTTTATAGTGAATATCCATCCCTTATCATTTTATGTGTGAAATAAAGGAGCTTATGGAAGCCTTAGTGTAGTTCTCATGCCTTAGAAAAATTCATGCCTTGGTAATATTTTCGTCGCCCAGTCACTACCCAATCATCACCCAATTAACATGTTAATTCCTAACACATCATGTCTAATCACCACCTAGTCACCTTCCATATCACTATCTAGTCATCTTTGTCCATCCATGTGTCATTTGGGGGTAGGTCCATGTCACTGCCACATGTCCGAATATGGTAGGTCCATGAAAAAGGAGAAGAAACTTAGGATAGGAAATAATATTAAAAATTAAAATGAAGGGTTTGTAGAGTTATGTGAATGGAGAGGACTCTCACATTTGCAATTGAATGAATGACTAAGTATGTAGTGAAAAAAGGGGAATGGAGAGTGAAATATAGTGAATGCAGGATTGTGGTTGTGGGACACAATATATGATGAGATGAAAATGAGGGAAGGGGAGGACTCCCGCATCCACAATTGAAAATTAGACTAAGTGTAAAAGTGAGTAAAGAAATAAGATAAGTCATGAGGGTGATAAGTCATGCGGGTGATAAGTGATAAATCATGATGAAAATGAAGACATGATGAGATGAAAATGATGGAAGGGGATGACCCCTGCATCTGCAATTGAAAAATAGACAAAGAGTAAAAGTGAGTAAATAAATAAGATAAGTCATGCGGGTGATAAGTGATAATTAATGTAAGTCATGAAAAATGTCTAAGTTTGGGGGTGTAAGTCATAGAGTCATAGACTCATGTGAAAATAAGAAAATGGAACAAGAAAATGGAAATATGGAAAATTAAAATGGAAAAAAGGAAATAGAAAAGGAAAAGGAAAATGGAAAATTAAAATCGAATAAGGTAATTCATATAGTTACATGAGTCATAGAGTTAGGTGAAAATAAGAAAATGGAAATGAAATATGAAACAAAGAAAATGTAAGAAATGAAATGGAAATATGGAAAATTAAAATGGAAAAAGGAAATGGAAATAGAAAATTGAAAAGGAAAATGGAAAATGGATATGGAAAATGGAAAATTAAAATTAAAATATGAACATGAATATGAAAATGGTTAAGTATGGAAATGGTGTGGAGGATTGGGAAAATGTCTAAGTATGGAAAGTAGTGAGGAAGGAGAGTAGAGTGGAAATAAGGAAAAATGGCTAATTATAAAGTGTGGAGAGTGGAGAATAAGGAAAATGGAAAAATGGATAAGTATGGGGAAATAATATGTGGAAGAAAAATGGCATAACTTGGGCATATGAGCTTTGTTTTAAATTTTGTAAAGTGTTAAACAAAGATGAAACACAGGGCTATTCAATGATAATCTTAGCATAAGTATTTTCGTCTTTCAGTGTCTCTTCTTTTGTTTTTCCAAAGAGAACCTATCCCCGTTAGACTTTCATGATGAAAAAATGGAGAGTTGAAGTTGATTGGAAACTTGTTGGGTCTTCATGATCAACAATTGAATATTATTTGCAACTTTCCAAGTTCAAAACAATTTGGTCTCTATTTGAAAGAAAAGTAAGTTCACATATTTACCCCAATCACTTAGTTGATGGGTGTTAGAAAATCACATCAACAAGGAGATAGCCTCAAGATAATCCCATGTAAGAATATAATTGATGTTAAGTGTAATGTTTCTACTAAAAATTGGTGCCAAGGTGGTAATGTGGATTGCTAAAGGATCCTAAACATATTTTTTACTATTGGAAATATTGTCAAAGTGAAGGTTTGAACCATAAAAGGAACCTGGAAAGTACATGCCAAAGGACCTATGTGAGCATATAACCTCCAAGGAACCAGATCAATGCTAAAGAAGCATGTTTTGGGTGGATATTGAATGAAAAGAGAAATAGAATGACTACCAATAACAACTAAGGTGGAGTGGAAGACCTATAGGAACCTAGTGCTATATACCAAAAGTATCTAGGAGGGAGGGTGGCCTCCAAGAAACCAAATTGATAGTACATGAGTGTCGGAGGGGTTGGGGGTGAGGATATCTCCAAGTAACCAATGTGATTAACATAATGAGAGTTGGGTGGGAAGGAAATCTCCAAGGAACTAGATCAATTCCAATTATGATTATTTTGGGTTTGTACTAAGAAAAAGATAACTATAAAATGCACAAAGAGAAAAAATTGATAGTACATGAGTGTCGGAGGGGTTGGGGGTGAGGATATCTCCAAGTAACCAATGTGATTAACATAATGAGAGTTGGGTGGGAAGGAAATCTCCAAGGAACTAGATCAATTCCAATTATGATTATTTTGGGTTTGTACTAAGAAAAAGATAACTATAAAATGCACAAAGAGAAACTAGGGTGAATGGAAAGATCTCAAGGAACCTAGTTCTAGACTAAATAGAGATTTTTCATAGGTATAAAGCTAATGAAACCAATTTTGTGTGTGTCTGAAAAAAGGTATTTCTGATGTAGTTTCATGTGGCAATACTAATATCATGTCTCAAACTATACATGTGTAACCATGGTTGGTTTATTTTCTATTTACCTCACAACTAAATTAGAAAAATAATCGAATCATATAAACACATATCTATGATGACACATTGATGAGTTGTATTGGTACCAAAATAGTTGGATGCAAGAGATTATTAATATCGAGATGAACATATTTTTATTATGTAAAAATTATAGTTTCTTTTTTATTACCAAAGAGATGTGTGGGATAAGAGAGAAATGCTTTGGACAAGAGCCATGAGAATGGAGCTCATGAAAATCAGTGTGTAAAAGTGAAACAATTAACTCGAGGGTGTATATAAAAACTGTGTGATGGATCCACACATGAGTTGGCATGAGTTGACATGAGTAAATCCATGTGAAAACTCTTATGATAAACCTTCTTTGTGGTTTTTTTATTAGGAAGTGTGAAACTAGATTCTTGTAGGATCCACACATGAGTTGGCATGAGTTGACATGAGTAAATCCATGTGAAAACTCTTATGATAAACCTTCTTTGTGGTTTTTTTATTAGGAAGTGTGAAACTAGATTCTTGTATGGTAACATTTTCAACATAATTTCTAGATTTGATATATTCCTCAATAGATTTACCCAAAAAAAATTGAGATAATAATCCTCTTAAAAATGTATATCTTTCTCCATTTATGTATATCAACAATAATTTCCTTCATAATCAAAATCATTGGAAACAATGTAACTTCTCCATCTTTTGCAATTATTACTATATTTGTAACTTGTGTAATAATTTCTATTGTCTCTTGAGTCCCTAGTGCCTTTGGTAGTGTTAACATGTTTAGGGACATGTTGTTTGATGGTTTAAGAATCTTTCCAATATCATGCATAGATTTGTTGGCTCCAAGAAATCACCATAATTGGCTACAACAATTGGGAATATTGAGGTGATGGGGTAGACATCGTTAAGCAAGTGGAGTTGGAAATAGGAAAGGTGGGTCTCTAAGGGCATGAGATATAATGGCTAGGGTTGGAGTTCATAATGATATCTATACAAAGTTTAGATAGAAAGATAATCTTAATCACAAATGAAAAGTAAATATTCAAAGGAGGTAAAAAACCTAGACTAAATTGCTCAACAGTGCAATGTGTAGAGAGGATAGCTAGAAATACCAAAAGGATATATGAAAAAAACCCAATATTTCAAACTTGTGTAGAGGAATACTAAGACACGTGAAATTAATAAGAAAAAAGGGAACATAATTAAGCTCTGGAATCACACATGACATCATTATTATAGTGTATCTACTAGTTGAATATATAAGCTTGGATACAAATTGTAAATATTAAACCCAAAAAGTAAGTTTATGATGTATAAACTACCATGGATATTCCACTATAATAGTTTGTCACAAAAAATATTATAATATGCTGAAATATTTATTATGTTGGTTTATTTTCTTATATATCAATTTTTTTATCTCTAGCTTATTTCTCTAATTTTTTTTATAGAAAATAGTTGAAATATGAAAATAGAAGAACAAAGAAATGAAAGTACATCATGCACACAAATAAACACAATATTTTACATGGGAAACCCAATACAGGAGAAAACTCATCTTGAAGGTGAGGCCTATTGTTAGCCTCTTTCTCATATACAATCATTAAGTCCAAGTATACCACCTTTGCATAATTTACATACTAGGATATAGTTGTTATCCTAAGTGTGTTTCTAGATTCCTATATTGTCTCCTCCTACCTTATCTCTTGATGAGTTGTCGATGTGAGAACAATTGAGGTGGTTTAATGGTTTTATTATATATTTGTATCATGAAGATGAATACATGTTGAGAATTATGGCTTGAGGTCTCTTTCTACCAATATTCTTGTCCTAATATTCTTAAGCTCAATTTCTTCAATTGGTATTAGAGCTGTTATGATCTTAAGGCCTGGTAATTATGGTAGTTTTCCATAGAAGGACCAATGATGATGGTGATGAAGATGCTCCACAGTAGGAATCCATGAGAATGATGGTGAAGAAGGTTTGCATTACAAATGGATCGAAGCACCTTCAACAGGCATAAAAATTCCTCAAACCGGTAATTTGTTTCTATAAATTTGGTCATGCAAGCTAAATTTGAATGGTCAAAATGGAATGAAATTACTCTGATCTGTTGTAGAAATCTTGTGTAAATCTAGTTACACAGGCTCTTCTATCACTGGTTTAAAGATGAGATATGTAGTCTTAGCAAATTGTAGAATCATTTTGCTCCTCCCTCGTTATTTTAGAAGCCTCGGGTTCTCTCTATGATGGTGAAGAAGGTTTGCATTACAAATGGATCGAAGCACCTTCAACATGCATAAAAATTCCTCAAACCGGTAATTTGTTTCTATAAATTTGGTCATGCAAGCTAAATTTGAATGGTCAAAATGGAATGAAATTACTCTGATCTGTTGTAGAAATCTTGTGTAAATCTAGTTACACAGGCTCTTCTATCACTGGTTTAAAGATGAGATATGTAGTCTTAGCAAATTGTAGAATCATTTTGCTCCTCCCTCGTTATTTTAGAAGCCTCGGGTTCTCTCTAGAATACCCATGCATCTGTGTATGTAATTGCTTGCCAGTAGTAAATTTTGTTGTTAAATCAATATAATTTCACACCAGTGGTCAAGAAAATGGAATGCAAGCTACTCATCATATTATGAGCATTCAGATCCAACATTGGGTTCAGGTATCCACTCTCTATTTTTTCCTTTCAATCCAAAGTCATGCTCATTTATTCAATTTCTTAGCTCATATTTTCATCAAACTGATCATGCTAACTATTCACTCACTTTTCTTATCCACGTGCCCCTTCACCAAAAATCTGCATAAGAAATCGATCCAGACCCTCTGTTATCATCTGATCAACACATAGATCTTCCCAAGGCAATTTTCATTTGCTCCAGTGACATGTCCAGATTTGCTCCCAGCAGATCCACGCTTAGCAAAATCGTTCCCAGCAATTCCCAGTAAATGTATGCACAATCAGGCGAGATCGCAGAGGTTGAGTAGCATGGAGTATTGATACCAGAGACATAGATTTAAGATTTGGTTTGCATGAGTATGAGTTCATAGAGTTATGAATGAAATCAGAGTGGGGGCCCAGATGCATGATGGAGGATTCCTACAATATCTCAATGTTCCTGTAACACATGCATTCCGGTAATTCTTATTCAATTCCTATAAAATGCACATTTCTCCATTGTTCAACCATGATGATGAGATCACCTAAATATTCACCAGCAGATTGAAATCAATCACCTCACGATCCGCTTGTCAACTGGCATCAAGGTATATCTTTTATTGAGAAATTTTTTTGCCCAATTAACACAGAACGAAAACCACATTTCCTGGCATATTAAAACAAGTGGATCCGTTGCCAACTCATAGATTTTATTCGTTTCATTTTCCAAGGATTTTGTGGCTTATTTTGGGATAAGTGGTTTAATAAGGGCATGCATAACACAAAAGTGCACAAGTTTTAAGACATTTACTTAAAAGTTCATTGCAAAGAATTGGAAGTTTATGTTTTTAAATAGTTTTTTCATAAAGTTACTTTTGTGTTACTTTATGATAATT
>CBVK0100627804.1:0-19181 GCA_900067695.1 Picea abies | reverse complement strand
GAGTTTTGATAATATTAGATCGACCATTTTCATGGGAGGCACAATTTTAACATTTCTTTTTCATGATGTTTGGGAATAGGATTCAAAGTTTCTGGACGTCAGTTGTAGAAATGATCAATCCATCAAAGTGTTTTGTTTTAAACACATTGATTGTTTGTGCGAGAAGAATATTATGCCTGGCATCAAAGTTTACAAGGGTTTAGTCCCATTGATAGGATCAAAGAATGAATCTTGGTGCTAGAGTCTATATGGATTAGCCTCAAGATCTGTCGAGTATTACAAACAGGGTGCAAGATTTTCTAAATGGTGAACTATTTTCGGCATACCAAATGAGCCATCTGACTAGCTGTTAAGGAAGCTGCCTGGGGAATTGAATGTTATATTTCCCTTTATCAGGACAATGGCCTTGTGCCCATTGTGGAGCCAAAGATTCTACTGAATGGAGACCATTCCATTGATAGAACCCTTGAAGTGGAAGAGACAGTCTGGACTGATGTTTTCTTCTACTTGGAAGAGAACAATGTGTTGTTCGAGGGTATTTTGTTAAATCCCAGTATGTTAAATCCTCGGTGATGAACACAAGGAGAAAGAAACCCCACAACAAGTTGTAGATCAAACTCTTAAAGTGATCAAGAGGAGGGTGCCACCAGTTGTTCCTGGAATTATGTTCTTGTCTGGAGGACAGTCCGAGGTTGAGGCAACTTTGAATAAAAGTTGGTTTTGAAGGAATGCCATTTGAACCTTGCCTCATCTTACAAAGACAATGGTTTTTCTAGGAGTTTTGGTTTTATCACTTTTGACCGTGAGAAATTTTTAGAAGAGATTGAGAAGCAACATGGCAAGTGTATCTTGACACTTTGATACAAAGTTTGAGAGATTTGACAGAGACTTGAGAGCTGTTTGAGAATCCAACTTGTAAGAGAAGATGAATGATGTCTTTAACAACAAATGGAAACCAATGACAAATGGCAAAGGCACCTGGCAGACAGTTAATTAGTCAAAGATCAACTCAGATTCAAGGATACAAGTGGTAGGGCACAGTAGAAGACCTACAGGTAAAGATTAATTGTATGCAACAAAAAATCACCATGTCAAAAAAAAGGAAATTCATTTTTGTAGTTGTTAAGACTTTTTGAAGACCTTCACTTTTGGTAGCTTAGACCAGTTCCAAAAGGCATTGTTAGCTGCCGAAACCTCTGCTTTCGGCAGCTAACCCTACTCTATTTCAGGCCTGTAAGATACCGAAAGCACAGGCACTGGTAGAATAGTCATATTGTTGCCTAGATAATTGATTTTTGTTTCGAGATCACGTGGGAGTGGTTTCTTATGAAAAATAACAATTAAGGGAATACTAATCATCATCCTTTTATAGTTTTTGAGGCAACCAACAAGGCAAGAAGACCAAATGGCCTTTCTATTTTTGGTCAAGAATTGCTCAACTGTCACAAAAGGATGCAATCTGTTTTTGTCATCATTTCACAAGTTATTGAAGATTATGAAGATCATTACAGCTGTCAAAGATTGTTGAAGACTTAGTGATAAGGGTTTGACGTTTGAATTAGGTCTCTATTCTACACATCATAGCAATTTGATTTTGATCAATTTTTAGAATATCAGATCCAGTTTTATAGGATCTTGAATTGTTTTGTAAAGGCTATAAAGCCTAGTGATTTGAAGGACTGGGGGTTCGAGTCTAGAGACTAGACCATGTTGATGTTGTACTGAGACCTCGTACATATAATACAGGTCACAAGTTCCTTTCACTGTTTATGTTAGATTATCATCTTCTCTTTTTTTATGTGCTTGACTGATTACTATTGTCTAAATTTATCTAGTTGCAAATGACTGTCATCTCATTGGTCAACTCATAAAAACTGATTTAATAAGTAATCCGTGCTATATTTATTCATCCCATCACACATCTAATCTAGTTGATAGATATAGACGTTCTTCACCCACCACTCAGTTACTCATCTGATTATATAGTTTTGAAAGCATTGTTTCATATGATTATATTACTAAGTGTCTTAAGTGTGAGCAAGTAGTTTATGTGTCCCATTTGATCCAACCTACAAATAAAACCAAAACATATTTTAAGCTACCAGGCTTCTTCTACCTACAACCTAAGAAGGACTCTTGGAGTGATAACAAATTGACGTTGTTGTTGGGGAAAGGAGATTGAAACAAGCTTCCCTAGGAGATGACATACAATCCAGAGTTGATGATAGACAAAGACTGGGCATCATTTGGTTGTGATCATCTATATAGCGACTCCATGAAGGACAAATTCGTTGGTGACTCCATTGGTATGAAATGAACCAGATCTTAGCTAAGAGGTATGCTTTCTGGGATTTTTCAAAGATCATAGGTTTCCCTAATCTAGTTCCTAGTAGAGATGAATGGGAAGGCAACCTTCCCAGATTTAGAGGAGAATATTGGCAAAATACTAGCTGAACATTTGCTGGATTTTCACGATTACATTCATCGATTGCAAGTTGTGCATGAGGATGTTCAGATCAATCTCTTCGGGTTTTCATTAGAGGGACTTTCTCTTGATTGGTACCGGTCTCTTCCTATTGCTAGTATCAGCTCTTTGGTAGATTTTCATGTTTCCTTTCATTTGTTTTGCAAAGGAATATTTTCAGTTGACCTTCTATATCCCGAATGTTGTCATGAATTTAATTTATTGAATAAAGGTTCAAAAATTCATGAAGTTTTTGCTGCAGAAGAAGATATATCTCATTATGATCAAGGGATTGGTGATTTAAATTATGATAACCATAGTGATGCTTTTGAAATTGTATTAAATGCATATATTAAAGATAGCTTTCATGAAGATCAGATTATTTAATTTGAAAACTCAAAAGATGATAAGCAAATTTATGGATCAACATGTAACAATATTGAATCTGCAACAGATACTAAGGGTAGCTCTCAGCTTCCAAATTTGCAGACAAAGGGAGATTGCAGCGGATATGAGGAGGAAGATTATGAGATGAAAAGCCCAGATCAACAGTTCATCATGCATGTTTCTCCGATAGAGGTTGAGCAGTCCATATTCAACATTAAGATCAGTGAAGGAAAAAAGAAGCAACATTTCTTTCAGTTGGAATAGTATCATGAAGAGGTATTTCTTTGTGTCTTTCATGACCCTATTACTGATTTTATGGAATCCATGAGCAACATAAATGCCAAAATATTCTTGTTAGATGAAATATGGTTCTATCATCTGTGCAAAACACATTTCTGTTGGCTATGCATTCTTTTATTTTTTGGGTCAAGATCAAGCATGATGCTAGTAAATCAGTTTCTTACATGGATTCATTGGAAGAATGAGTTTACTTGATTAAGAATCAGTACAATGGGTTAGAGTAGGAATAGGATGGACAATAATCTCTTCATATGAGCAGATAGATTATGTTCAGTTGTTGATTTCTTAAATAAGCAAAGCAGGATATAGGCAGGCTACAGGTTTTTAGAAGATTAGTTGCACAGGCTAGATGACTCCATATCCCAATGGTAAAGGTGACTGAAACTAATAGGTTCTTGGATCCTTGCAAGGAGGTCTCCATCCTAGTTGGAGCCAGATGTTAGGGTTCAAAATGTACTAGTAAATTTTAGTGCCTTCATCCAATTTAGGCTAGATTTTCCATTCTGTCGATCTTTATCTAGTGTCACGATTTCCAAAGTTTCCATTAAAGTTTTGACAATATCCCATTGATTTCTTTTTCCCAGAGACTCCTATGAATCTACCTTCTGACCTGTATTCCAAAATCCCTATTATTAGAGCCTAAAACACTAGTTTTATGCCTTTTTAGATTTGCAAATAAAAAATATATATTTTTATTTTTGTTATTTTAACCAAAACTATGGTGTGTTCTTTAAGTGTCCTAAATTTATCCAAAGTCAAGTTTATCAAACAAGTTAGTGAATATACCAGAGTCCACCAACACAAATTGAACCACAAGCCCACCGAAAGTGCCAAGCCTTCCTATTTTCTACATATCTCATCGAACACCATGTGAAAGTATTGGAAAATATTAACATTTGATAATGTTAACTCCTGACACATGTGGGATTTGGATATTAAGCAAATATAGAAAAGAAAACACAAAACATAGATAGCTGACAGGTGCCCGAGATTGCAGGTGCCAAGAGATTGTGCAAATGTCATTTTTGGATATTTAGTTGTTTGTAGAGTTTAAGGTGTATCAGGTCGAGATTGTACAGGTGTCAGAGACAATGAGATTACATGACAACCCAGATGCTAGGTGTGAGAGCACAGGAAGTAAATCTCATTGTTATGGTCACAGGGGAACTGTAAAAGTACAATGGAATGTAAGAAATACATACAACAAGATTATTGAGATGCGCCTTGGGTCTTTAACACAAAAATTAAATTGTAACTTTTGTCTCTGAAATCCAACCACAAATACATAGTCGTTACTCATATGCCCAACAAATCGATAGTGCAAAGTCTCAGGCTTGCATAAGGGCAGAGATATTACGATACAAAACTTTACAGTTTGAAGGTCTTTCATTTCAAAGCAGGGAGGTTTTTTCTTTATATTTCACTACTAATGGTGGGTGAGGGCAGTCAAATATCATGGAAAGGTAGCCAACGAGCACATCTTATAGGTTTTGGCAATGAAAAATTCATGATGCCTTTGACTATGGAGAAGGTTAATCACCATGATCGAAATGCTATCAAGCACTTCCTTGAAGGAATGGATTTCGAGTTTTGATAATATTAGATCGACCATTTTCATGGGAGACACAATTTTAACATTTCTTTTTCCTAATGATTGGGAATAGGTTTCAAAGTTTTTGGACATCAGTTGTAGAAATGATAAATCCATCAAAGTGTTTTGTTTTAAATACGTTGATTTTTTGTGCGAGAAAAATATTATGCCTGGCATCAAAGTTGACAAGGGTTTAGTCCCATTGCCAGGATCAAACAATGAATCTTGGTGCTAGAGTCTAGATGGATTAGCCTCAAGATTTGCCGAGTATTACAAATAGGGTGCAAGATTTTCTAAATGGAGAACTGTTGTCGGCATACCAAATGGGCCATCTGACTTAGCTGCTAAGGAAGCTACTTGGGGACTTGAGCATTATATTTCCCTTTATCGAGACAATGGACTTGTGCCCATTATGGAGCCAGAGATTTTGCTGGATGGAGACCATTCTATTGATAGAACCCTTGAAGTGGCAGTGAAGATCTGGACTGAGGTTTTATTCTACTTGGCAGAGAACAATGTGTTGTTTGAGGGTATTTTGTTAAAGCCCAGTATGTTGACTCTTGGTAATGAACACAAGGAGAAAGAAACCCCACAACAGGTTGCAGATCACACTCTTAAAATGATCAAGTGGAGGGTGGCACTAGTTGTTCCTGGAATTATGTTCTTGTCTGGAGGACAATCCGAGGTTGAGGCAACTTTGACTAAAATTTGGTTTCGAAGGAATGCCATTCGAACCTTTCCTCAACTTACAAAGATAATGGTTTTTCTAAGAGTTTTGGTTTTATCACTTTTGACATGAGAAGGTTTTAGAAGAGATTGAGAAGCAATAGGGCAAGTGTATCTTGACACTTTGATACAAAGTTTGAGATCTTTGACATAGACTCGAAATCTATTTGAGAATCCAACTTGTAAGAGAAGATGAATGACGTCTTTAACAAAAAATGACAACCAATGAAAAATGGCAGAGGTATCTAGAAGATAGTTAATCAATCAAAGATCAACTCAGATTCAAGGATACAAGTGGCAGGGCACAGTAGAAGACCTACAGGAAAAGATTAATTGTATGGAGCAAAAGAACACCATCCCATAACAAAGGAAATTCATTTTTGTAGTTTCTAAGACTTTTTGAAGACCTGGACTTTCAGTAGCTTAGACCAGTTCCAAAAGGCGTTGTTAGTTGCCGAAATCTCTGCTTTCGGCAGCTAACCCTACTCTGTTTTAGTCCTGTAAGATGCCGAAAGCACAGGCAATGGAAAAATAGTCATCTTTTTTCCCAGATCAATGATTTTTGTTTCTAGATCACATGGGAGTGGTTTCTTATGAAAGATAACAATTAAGGGAATAATAATCATCATCCTTTTCTAGTTTTTGAGGCAAATAACAAGGCAAGAAGACCAAATGGCCTTTCTATTTTTGGTCAAGAATTGCTCAGCTGGGACAAAAGGATGTCGATATGTTCTTGTCATCATTTCACAAGTTATTGAAGATTATGAAGATCATTGCAGATGCCGAAGATTGTTGAAGACTTAGTGATAAGGGTTTGACCTTTAAATTAGGTCTTTATTCTACACATTATAGTGATTTGATTTTGTTCAATTTTTCGAATATTAGATCTAGTTTTATAGGATCTTGAACTGTTTTGTAAAGGCTATAAAGCCTAGTGATTTGAAGGACTGGGGGTTCGAGTCTAGAGACTATACCATGTTGATATTGTACTGAGACCTTTTACATATAATACAGATCACAAGTTCCTTTCACTGTTTATGTTAGATTATCATCTTCTCTATTTTTTTGTTCTTGACTGATTACTCTTGTCTAAATTTATCTAGTTGCAAATGACTGTCATCTCATTGGTCAACTCATAAACACTGATTTAATAAGTAATATGTGCTATATTTATTCAGCCCATCACACATCTGATCTAGTTGATAGATATAAACTTTCTTCACCCACCACTCAGTGACTCATTTCATTATACACTTTTGAAAGTATTGTCTCATCTGATTATATTACTAAGTGTCTTAAGTTTGAGCCAGTAGTTTATGTGTCCCATTTGATCCAACCTACAATTGTCTCATCTGATTATATTACTAAGTGTCTTAAGTTTGAGCCAGTAGTTTATGTGTCCCATTTGATCCAACCTACATAGAAAACCAAAAAATTTTTTAAGTTACCAGGCTTCTTCTACCTACAACCTGAGATGGACTTCTGGAGTGATAACAATCTCCTTTAGACTCTTAACAAATTTTAATTGTGACCATTGATCGTTATTGAAAGGATTATCTAGATATTTCTTATGGAAAATGAAGATATGGGGGAAAATTATTCTAAATCCCTTGTCTATACCGTGAAACTCCATAAGACTTTTGAGCACCAAATAATCAGATCTGAATGCACGTCATCACCCCTTTTTTTCCAGCTTTAACCTTCAACACAAAAATAAAAGAATGAATATTATTACACTCTTTTCTTCGATCCCTTTTCATTGGTGCATTGGAGAAGACTAAGAAACAAATCCTTCGATGGATGATATAGATTTCTCCATATCCGTTGAAAGACTATATCTCACTCTCCATGTCAATATGTCGGGATAGGAATTGAACTAGAGATAGGAATATTCCGATGCAAAGCTCCGAAAACATACTCTACTATTTTGGGGGTTTGATGGATAATTACTTAGAACCATTGTTATGGCGATATTTCTCTTTTCCAATTTCAAAAATCAATGGTCTAGATTAACCCATAGGCCTGGTCAATGGTGGTTGAATGAAATTTTTTAAACAACCATAAAATTTGCTAAAGGTGTCAGAATGAGGCTCATGATACATCGTTGGAAAGGTATTGGGCAGAGGAACCCATTGGTATAAATATCCATGCCAAACAACTGATAGAAGACATAAAAAAAAATGCAAAAAATAGACAACCACAGATTTGGGGGGAAGAATGGCCATACCAACTTCATGCAACCATATCCAAGGCTACGAGTAACGAAATCAGGCCCGAGATAGTTCAATGGAAATATGGAAGAGAGAAGAATGATACGGCATGGTAAATGTTGTTAGTTTGAAATAAAAATTCCCATGAAAAAATAGAACACAAAAAAGACACAAATTTAATCAGAAAATTGGTGGTTCATGTTCAAATAGTCACATTTGATTCCATAGGTGCCTAAATTACATTTGCAAGAGAATGATGAAAGACTGAGATGAAGGAGAATAATATGGGATGATCTTATTCAACAAAAAAATGCCCAGAAACTATTCAAGTAGTAGAAGAAGACAAAATATTAGAATCGGTTATTTTTAATGAATAATCATTTGTAAATGGATATAGGGGAAAATAACCACCCAGGAGTCCTTTCTGATGTCCACATATATATTTTTGAAATTCGAAATAAGAAACTAAAGGAAAATGAAATGAAGAGTCAGGAAAATTGAAGAGTCTCTCTCTCTTGTCTTACAAAAAAGAACTCATACGAGATATGAAGCACTTTTTCCCTTTGTAACAAAATATTGTACTATTGTCTCTGAGTAATGAAGAGAACAAGACATTTTGAAGTCATGATTGGTTTGCAAGTTCTTATGGAACTATTCTTTACTTGTATTTGTGGTTTAATTTTTCTAGGTATTGATCATGTGAATCATTTATGTGCTTGGTATCTATAATCCTTATGCTATTGTGATTTCTTATGAGTGTAGGGATGATGTTACATTTCTCTTCGTCAACTATTTGAGACGATTTATATTATATTATTGTGCTAACATGTCTGCGATGTCATGAACTATTTGTTATTTCTAGATATCATATGTCACTATACTTATCTTTTAGTTTTTCTCCTGGGATAGATTAGGATTAGTTAGGATCAGATTAATTTTATTAGCCTTAGGATTAAATATGACTCTTTGAGGGGGAAGTCCACTGTCTTTCCCATTTTATTTATTTTAATTATGAGTAGCAACAAGGCCCATAAACTCGTAGGAAACGTCATACCAAATGAGAGTAGGTCTGATTGGGACCTAGATCGAGCATTTTCCCTCGTTTGCTTGACAAGATATTTGGACTCGTCAACAGGAATGACACTAGAAGGAGGGCTAGATGACAAGATAATCCTGTGGTATCATTCTTGTTAATTTATGTTTTAATTTACTAATGGATCCATCCCATATCCCTTTATGGATGTGTTTGTTTGGTATTGTACCCCCCAAACCTCCTAGAAATATTTTACATTTATTGTCACAACATAGACTAAATGGCGAGAATGAAATATCTACATTTGAACATGTTTTTAATTTCTGCAAATTTTATGTTTCTCACAATATTACTGATAGAAATATCATTTGTAGGTTATTCACTCTCACATTTATAGGTCAGGTTAAGAGATGGTGTGAGACTTTGCCGACCAGCTCTATTCACACATGGTAACAAATTATGCGAGAATATGTCCATTCTTTTGACAATTATGATTATGATGATTTGTGTGCAGATATATCAGAGCTTAGGAAGAAAAAGATGAATCCCTTCAATATTTTGTTATCGGATTTACTCATCCTTGTTGTAGATTTCCTTTGGATGATAGGCCCTCTAACAGTGATTTGATTTCTTTTTTATTTTCTCTTACTAATGAAACATATGGGCCAATGGATGATGAATATAAATCATGTTTTAATCGTTTCCCACACGCTGATTTGGATTTAAATAAAGATGTTGAGAATTGTAATGGTGTAGATGGAGTTCATATGTGTGGATATTTCTTTACTTTAGGGAATATAGAGAATATAGATAATTCATTTTTGGAAAAAGCATATGTATCCTCTCATCACTCCATCCACCCTTTCTTTTCCTATGAGAAAAAGAGGCCCTTTTTATAAATTCGAGTTCATATTTTTCCTTAGTTGACCAAGAGGAGGGTTTTCCTGTTGACAATGGGACACTTTGGGTCACACCGATGGTTATGTCAGGTTCTCATTATCCTCTCTCGTATTTTTCATCACAAGGAATGGAAGAGAAAGATATGGATTGAACTTTAAATGTTGATCACTTTGTCAATGAAGAAAATATGGACACTTATGAAATGAATTCTTCCTCACCGATGGAAAATTTGAAATCAATTCCTGTTGACATATTTTTTTCTACTGTTACAAATTCTCTTGATATAACTGACATATAGAAAGAATGTTTTCCTACTATTGATGGATAATTTATTAAGACTTCTTGTTCTGAGAATTATTTTCATTTTCTCCTCTCTTCTCACTATAAATATACTTTGGAATATATTTTAGATCCTCATGTTGTGTAGGAGAAAGACAACCACATTGACATTTTCACTTCAGGAAAATAAATCAACATACAATACACACATCTTTTATCACAACAATTTACCTTTTTCTTGGATGGGGAAAACCATCTTCAGGAAGAACGTGTTGATTGTGAAACCATTCCTAGTATGAAACCCACCGATTCATAATCAACGATATTTTTAAAGAGGAGGAACTACCATTTAGGGAGTCACTTTTTGAAAATATTTGTTGTTCTAGAGAGGATTTTAATTCTCTAAATTCTTCCACATATTATTATTTGTATCATAATATTTTTAATGCTTTAACTTTGTAGGAAGCCACCCATTCTTCTATTTAGATAAACTCAATGGGGATGACCCCTTTTGAATTACTTGATGGTGGTGATAGGCATATGGAATATAGAGAGGATATCACCCCTTCCCATGAACTTATGGATTCTATGCCTTACCAACCTTTTTCATGGCATGAAAAGAATTCTGTAGAAAATGTGTATCAAAGGATGTCTTCTTATTTTTCATCTTCATTTTTTTATTAATAGAGAGTCTTCATGTTCAAGTATCCCTTTGGTTGATATTGTTAATGTTAATTTCTTCCACCATTATCCTAAAGGTTCTTATCATACCATGGTGGATACTAGTCCATGTAGATCATTTGTTTCCACTAATTTGTCTCAAGTTAATGGTTACTTGAAGTATGAGTCTTGGGAGGCTTTCCAAGATGATGAATAACTTCAGTTTATTTCGATGGTTATGTCAGGTCCTCATTCTTTTGGTTTTTCTTCAGGGGTGAAATAATTTATAAGCACAATGATTATCTCACTGAGCACACTTTACACATGTTGTATGCATGGTTCTCATTTGGTATTCCACTTTCCTTTGAACTCCCTCCATCAATTCTATGATAGTAGTGCAAGCTCTCACGATATAATTGAAGCATGGTTGGAGAGATCTTACTCAGATCGATTCCCCATGAATTGTCACTATGAAATTTTTAGTATGGTGAATAGAGTTTTTGATGTTTTAATTCTTCCTACTTTTAATATGTTAGTATTCCAAGTGTTGTTACTTATATTTTATATTGAACATATGTTTGGAGGATTGGGATTACTTGGATGGCTACATTGACATTATGAATTTACATAGCTTGTTTTTAAACCATTGTAGCATAGGATAGGGGTAGGGTAGAATAGATTAATATATTTTTTTTACATAATTTATCTTTTCTTTCTAGTTTAATTGTTTTATGTTTGCATTTTATTTTCAATACTGTTTTTTGATCAATAAAAAAATTATTAGCTGAGGTGGAAAGAAACAAAAGTCTTGCACACTAATTTTCCCTTAATTGGATTTTTCAATTTAATTTTGATATGGGAAAATTTACTTTATATCATCCTTAAATTTTTCTATGTGATGGGTAATTTTCAGATCAATGATTTTTATATATGATCATCATGTCAAATCTTGTCCAAGTATGTTTTCATCTTCCAAGTGGAATATTTTAAAATGAAGATGCTATTTAGTTTCTCTTGGGATGAAAATGAGCACTCAAATATTTTCAATCATAATATGAATACCATTCTAACTGGAATATTTTGCTAGATGGAATTTCTTATGAGTGTTAATCTTGTTATCCCATACACTTGGAATTTAATTTTTGAGTATTAAAATTCTTCCCATATGAAATTCAAGCCACTCTAAATCCTTGTAATCCCCTTAAATGATTATTTTTCCTTGGGTTTGAATTTTTCCAAATCATTTCTTTCACATTCACTCTTTTCTTCAATTACATTCATCCAACATGAATTGTATGCATAGATGTTTTCTTGCATAAAGAGATTAGCTGATTTTTATTTCATTTGAGTTATTTTCGATTAGCACTTTTAGTTTAAATTTTTGGGCACTAGATGCACCTGTCTTATGCTATGTTCAGTTAGTTTTCAAGGAGGATTTTGATATGTTATCTTGTGGCTCTCTTTACCCAAGTTTCATCTCATACACAACAAGAAGAGACATTCATCCACACTGTTAGATGCATGTTTTGGCAAATATGGACAACATGGTTATTTAAATATTTTGATGATATATTTTTCATAAAATTACTTGGGAACCAAACTTTTTATTCCCCAATACACCAAATGACCAAAGACTCAATCTCACCACTGTCCATTCGATGGATGTTTCAGAACTGATATTTGCTTCAACAATATATTTTCATCATTTAGGTTTGTTGATTATGGGTCACTCATTAGGGTTACATTCTTGAGAAGACTTATTTTTATCATGGTTGAGAACTTTACACTCATATTATGTTGGATCCATTCAAATGCTTGGGAGTTGTAAGTATCTTAATGAAATATGTCAATGCAACTTCTAATATTTCAATTTTGAATCTTCACCATTTACGATTTTAGCCATGATAGTGATTTTTCAAGATGTCACTTCCTTTAGGGAGCTATAACTCATCAATATATTGAGCCCCACATTATTAAACTCTCCTTGAACCCAAAAATCAGTTTATTCATTATCAGAAAAGAAAAGCATTGTTTGGGTCATGCCGATACTTCTTCTATGTTGATCCCTCTTACTCATGAGTTTGTTGATTTTTGTTTTTCGGATTATATGCCTTATTCTTTGAACGGAAAACCTACCTAGTGGGGAGATAATCTATACACGTTTTTTTTTTCATTTCACTTTCCTCTTATTACTTGACACATGTAATCTTGAGGAAGTAGAATTTATGGTTTTTCCTCTTGTAAAACTCTTGAGATATTGAGGCTATTAGTTTCATGAACTTTCCCACCATGCTAATCTTATCACCCATTAGAAATCTCATTTTAATCACTTCATTCAATTTCAATTTCTAATTGTATCTTCATTTGATTTTGAGAAGTCAATATATCTAGACTATGACCTGAGATCAGTTGCACCCTTACAATGTGTCTTGATTTGTATCTTTTGATGATGATTTCATCTTTCCTCTCCCAAGGATGAATATGATCATACACTGTTTCACATAATTGTCATCAATAATCAGAGGAAACACATGCCTTAGGGTGAAATGTTGATAAGTTTTCAATCATATTGTTTAGTGGATTGGTATCTTTGGAAGATAAATGGGATTCAAGTCTTATGGTATTGTTTTCTTATTTGATTGACTTTGATTTCAGGAACAAGGCATTGTATCCAGAGATCCAAATATCACAACAATCATGACACTAAAGTATTTTGGTGAAAAGTATATTGAGGGAAATCACATAGTGCTCATATATCAAGAAGAAGGTTGTGATATTTGATTGAATGGACAACAAATCCATACTTGATGAAAACATTGGTATTTGCATAAGTTTTATGGCAAACCACTTAGTTTAAGTTTACATTAGCTTAGCATGTTTTTCCTAGGATTCTTTTTAATTTCACAGTTTAATTTTGAAGTTCAGTTTAATTTTAATAAGTTAGTCATTTAGAGGAATATTTTTTCCCAAACTATCTATGAGATGATCACACCATTCTCTTTTGTATGCAGGATGGGAAAATGGCTTGTGCAATCAACAACTTTGAATTTTTTCTCCTGAAAGGAAGGAAAAGTAAGGAAGTGTTAATATAAACTTGGATTCTAAAGTTCCTTTGCAACATTTTAATAAACCAATATTGTAACCAACTCAAGAGTTGATCATAAATATATTCTCATTCATGTATTCTCAAATTGTTTTTTGATCTACTCATTGTTTGGAGTCATTTTAATTACTATTTTGATAACATCCATAGATGTAATATCTCTTTTCATTATCATAACAAATATTTTGTATTAATGATTATCTTTTATGGAAAAGAGAAAATGGTTCTTTGATGGGAAACATGAAATGTAATTTCTGTTATTGAGAATTCAATGTTTTCAAAATTGCAAAGGAACTACATATGTTACAAAAATATGAGAGTTAATGGGTTTGTGGAATGTTCCATGTCATTGTCTTTTGAAAATCTATTTTGATTGAGAATATACATTAACTCATGTTGCTTGATTCCCAAAATATTGTTTTGTTGCACTAAATGAAAAGAAATTGTATGTGGCAATTGGATTGGGGAATTGTGTTGCAATTTTGTTTTTGTTAGATCATCAATTCTTGTACTCTGGTTTGTTTTCATTTCAGATCAGAAACTATGGGAATATTTTCATTAGGAGTGATGTTGAATGAGTAACATTTCTTGAATGGTTTTTTTCCCTTGGCTTACTTTTCTAGCTTTCAGTGAAAATCTTTCATTGTTCCTGAACCATATTTGTTGCTTGTTGTTGGGTTATATTCTTATCTTTCTCAACCATTTTTCATCCTTTTGATGACTGACATTCTATCTTTATATTTATTTTTGTTTAGTTTTCTTCTTCATGAATTGACTTCTGATTTTATCCTTGCTTTCTGCTTTTCCAAATTCCTTCCATATTTTGATTTGACTTAATCCAGGTGGATATTGATGACCACCCACCTCTTCCACCTAGATCACATATAACTTTCATCTTGGTAGTTACAGTTTTTATCAGGGCAATTTTTTCTATATTTTTAGGTCCTAAACTTTCGAGGCCGTTTTGAGGCCCTAAACAACATTGTACGCTTTATCCAATCTATGAAAACATAATATGTATTCCTCAAATAGACCTTTCCAATGGGCTATCATGCATCTAAAATGGAGATCATATGAAAAATTTACGACCACAAGAAGTTGATGTACCAACTTAAACAAAAGACACAGAAGTTTGGGTCTGCAAACCCTTCACAACAAAAGAGGGGCAAAGGAGGCCCCAAACCATAGAACAACGAGCATAGTAAGGATGGAAAACCTTAGGAAAACCAGTCCAACCCATATATAAAGAAGGACAATGGGGAGACAAAGAAAGACATTGGGAAATGGTGTGAGTTCCATAAGAGCCCCTGGAATAAAATAGTTGAATGTAGCTCAAAGAAATCATTGGTGGCCAAGGTGAAAGACTATGAATTAGATGCAGGCTCTGAATCTAAGTTAGAACTAGAAAAATTGAGACAAATCATTGATGAAGAACCCAATGCCACCATTTCTACCACCATCAAGGTCCAACCCGACGAACCTGATGAACTAGAGGAATATGAGAGCATATTTCATTCACATATGTGGGTGAAGGGTACTTCATTGCACTTCATTGTTGATAGTGCTAGCCATAAGAACCTCATCTTAGCATATTTCATCAAGTGGTTGGATCTTCCGACATCACCAGACCTATAGTTGTACACCATTGAATCGATCCACCAAGGGAGTGATCTCCGTGTCAACCAAGAGTGTCTCATGTCCTATGATATCAAGCCCTTCAAAGATGAAGTATTGTGTGATGTATCCCCCCTTGAAGTTTTGATATTCTTTTGGTCAAACCTTATTTATGGAAACATCATGCTATATACGAGTCTAGGCCTCGTAGTTTTTTTTTTTTTTTGTAAATAAAAATAGGTAACTCCTATTAATGATCTGTCACTTTACAAAATTGATACATATCAGTGGCCTACCACCTATTCTACCAAACTAGTGGAAACTGAAACAAGTGGCCTCCTGTTACACTTTCGACCGAAAAAGGGCATCTGCCACTTGCCCTGCCAATTGGAAAACAGAGTAGGTGGTGGATGATAGTGCAGAAAAAACTATCTATGTAAGCTAAACAAACTAATAACCTATGAAAAATTAAAACTAGGAAAGAAATGAGTAGAGTACTAGATCAGGTTGACAAGAAAAAATCACCATCATTGTGATGGTGGAGCTTAGAGAACTGTGCAAAAATAGACATTAGTAGGGATTTAAGAACCATGGAACTTGTCATTTGAAGCTCCACTATGAAGGATGCCATCGTTGGGATGGAGCATGAAGGGATGCACACAGGTCAGGCTCCTTTCCTTGGCTGGTGCATTTGAAAAGGCATCGAATACAGGTCAGGCTCCTTTCCTTGGCTGGTGCATTTGAAAAGGCATCGAATAACATGTCAATGCGTTTGTTTATGAGGGTGTCTCGATGAAGTTGGTCTGCCATATAACCTATGATGTCGAAAATAAGCTCGAGTTACTCGGGGTTGAAGAGGATGGGGGGATCCTGGTCTCATTCCTAAACTTTGTTCAACAGTGGAGGCACCGAGATGGGGAATTCCTCCTTCATAGTGAAAGTGTCTCCCTCTATAGCATCCATAGCTCCTGTAACCGCCTCACTAGTGCTGGAGTGAATGTACGTATCTGGGGTTGTGTGGGAGAATTCCTCCTAAAAAATACATGTGGTGCCTTATATGGCCACCTATGTACCTGTATCCACCTTATTGGTGTTGGAGAAAAAGTAGTCATCTAGGACCGTGTAGAGGAGGGATTTTGGTGGAACCTGGATTGGTTCCTTTGAGAATTCCTTCTCCACGTAGGCCATTGGAGGAGTATGAGGCCACACAGTTTGCTGAGTCTGAGCAATTGATAGAGCCCAATCCATATTATGCAGGCTTATCTTCCTGGCTACATGAATGTACCAGGAAGGGCCTCGCCTGGGATTTCCTCTCTCACTCGGCATGGCAGATCCTGGGTGGTGAAGAAGCGACTGGAATAAAACATAGAGAACTAACTACGCCAAAACCCAATTCTCGAGTAGAGTGAGGTGAAAAAGCACAGAGGAGAAGTGTTAAAATCCATGGCTAAGATGGATAGATAACCTAGGGATGGACATGACTGTAATGAAACCACGTACTCAACACTCGCCTCCTACCATTGATCAACAAGACCTCCATTAAACTGACGTGAGGGACTTGTCCTCCCTTCCTCTACATGATTTTATGGTATCCCTCCATTCAACACTGGGGTGAGGGATGGTGGCTGATCATATTTACTAGGCCTTGTAGTCTTATTATTACTTTGGAAATGAAATTATATAGGATACTAGAGGTAGTCCCATCTACCACCATTTCCTTGATCTCTTCCAAACAATGCAGGAAGGTCATCTCTCAGAATGGGAAGTTTGTATTTTTCGTGATTTAGGCTCAATGTGAGTGGAAGGTTGCAGCCACATCCATGACCTGCACGACAGGTCTCTCCATTCAACAAAACTAGGTGGATAAGGTTGTGGGGCACTGTGTCTCCCACCTAAAACTTATGTGGCACCCAATGTTGATCATGACACTTCTTGTACTTTGCATTAGACTTCTATAAATATTCGGAACCTGCTAGCGAATATGTTGGATCCTCTCAATGAACCAGGAGGCTTTGACATCTTCAGTTGGAGTGGGTGATGAATCGTTCGGGGTCGCCGCAAGAGGTAGTGCAATATCCATGGGACCCAATGGTTGGAATCCCAGCCCAACCAGAAAGGGGTTGTGGTTAGCTGAGCTATGTAGGGCTCTGTTGTAGCTATGATGAACATAGGGAAGACTCTCATCCCATGTGCGGGGGTGCTTGGAATTGTACATGCGCAGGATATGCACTATCATCCAATTGACAACCTTAGTTTAGCCATCTATCCGGGGGTAGAAGGTAGTGAACTTAGTGAGCTTGGTGTCCAGTAGTGACCATAGGATTGACCAGAATGTGCTGAGGAACCAACTTTCCCGATCTGAGACAATGGTATGTGGGATTCCAAAATGTAGCGAGACTCGTTCAAAGAAGAGCTTGGTAATGGCCTCTACTGTGATGCTCTTCTTGGAGGCATCCATAATCGCCATCTTGGAAAAGTGATCAACAACCACAAAGACAAAGTCATTTCCCCTCTTGGTGGATGGAAGGCCTGACATGTATTCCATTGAGATGGATTCCCATGGCCTGTCAAGAGTAGACAAGGGGGCGTACAATCCCTATTTCTTAGTGGTTGGTTTGGTAATAGCGCAGGAAGTGAAAAAATTGATATACTTGCTGACATCTTGTCAAAGTTTTAGCCAGTAGAGATGTTTATGAAACACTGCCACTGTATTTTCAACATCAAAGTGTCCTGCCACCCGACTATAGTGGTCTTCCAAAATCATCTTGGCTCACTCGCTTGATGGAACAGAAAGATGACCCAGTCAACACAATAGCCCATCCTGAAGATGTAAATTAGTGATAATTGAGTTTGCACCCAACATTTGGTATGTGGTGGTGAAGTCAGGTTTTGTCTCGTAGAGGTTGGGCCATATAGAGGTCTTTTGGCCACAAGTGTCTAGCACCGTGGTGAGTGTCGTGACTGAATTTCGGCTAAGTAAATCAATTGCTTGGTTGGTACTTCTTGTTTTATACTTGATGTTGAGGTGGAAATGCTGCAATTATGTGGACCACTTCTGATGGTTGTCATTCTGAAATTTTCCTTGTGTCTGCATGAACTACAATGGTTTATGATCCTTGTGGATGAATGTATCCTTCCCGAGAATGTAATGTATCCACTGGTGGGAGGCTTGCACAATGGAGTACATTTATTTTTCATAAGTAGAGTACTTATGGACAACATCTGATAGTGTCTCACTATGATAGGCGATGGGACGATCATGCTAAGTGAGAATGGTGCCCAAAACATAGTCTTAAGCATATGTCTCAATCTCAAAGGGCTACTGCAGGTCTGGTAGTGAAAGTACTGGGGTTGAGCACAAGCACTGCTTCAGTACTTATGGACAACATCTGATAGTGTCTCACTATGATAGGCCATGGTGTGGCCATGTTGAGTGATAACTGCTCCCACAACATAGTATGAAGCATTTGTCTCAATTTGAAAGGGCTACTACAAGTCCAGTAATGAAAGTACTAGGGAAGAGAACAAGAGCTACTTTAAATCATCGAATGCTTGATGTTGGGACATGCCCCACACAAATATTTACTTACCACCACCCTTGGTTAATTAGTTGAGAGCCCATGCAATATGAGAGAATCCCACGACGAACCTGCGATAGCAATTGGAAAGGCCTAAGAATCTATAAAGCTCAGTGAGTGTGGTTAGGGCTGGTGAGTCATGGATGACCTGGATCTTAGCTAGATCCACATGTAAACCATGTTTATCAATGATGTAGCCTAGGTATTGGAACCTATCCATGCCGAAGGAGAATTTTTCCAAGTTAGCATATAGCTTGTGCTGCCACAGGATGTGCAAAACCTACTTAATATGATGCAAGTGTTCCTCTCAAGTCTTGTTGTAGATGAGGATGTCAT
>CBVK0100627803.1:0-11773 GCA_900067695.1 Picea abies | reverse complement strand
TTAAGAATCTATATGCATTGCTTTACTTCACAAGTTTAAAAATTACAATAGGAACTGTCGTGTCGATGGTCACTCATGTAGTTCCTTAATATAAGAGGCGGATGTCAAGTGGACATTGGCTACCACCACAACCCAGGTCGAATGAAAAAACATTATTATTGTCGATAAAGTGATGTAGTTAATAATGCAATTTCGACGTATAAACAAGAATTTCCAACATGTTAAAATTTATAGTTTAATAAAAATAATGAAAATATACTTTATAAGAATAATAATTAAATAATAATAATAATAGTAAGGAGGGTAATGCATCACCACCACTCCCAAAGCATGAGAATCTACAAAGGAGGTAATGTAATCACCACCTATGCATGTTTTTTTGCTTTGAGGGATGTGGGCTATGCCCATGCTTATGTAAGCTAGTTGATTTTGGTATTCATATGATACAAAAGGAGTACATACAACACTTCATGTGCCCTACCACTTAGGAAACCAGGACCATGGGAGTGATAGTATATCATTGTGTCCATCATACCACAAATAATAGTGTTTCCTTACTCAATAAAAACTGAAATAGTTGCCTTCATATTCTACTATTAACCTAAAAACTAGCATAACAACAATGTTGGAGATGGTAGTTGATGATCCCTCTCTGTAGAGACCAATATGAACATGAGAAACTATGTTAGAGGTATATCCTCTTGCTTCAAGCATTCTCCTTTGAATTATGCTCCACAGTCTCCTCCTCCACCAAGATAGGATTGGAGGGAGAGCCTATGAATACTTGGGAAGGATTAGTATTCTCCATGGGAGAACCAGGAAAGTTCGTAGGAGTAGCNACAAAAATTTCTCCATGGGAGAACCAGGAAAGTTCGTAGGAGTAGCCACAAAAATTTCAAAGTTGAAAATTTCTTTACAAGGAGTGTACAATTTTTTATCTGTGATGTTTAGCGTATCCCATACAACAACCTATAGGTTTCATGGTAGAGAATAGAGTGTGACCAGAAAACGCCATAAGACCACCCAAAATAGAAAATATACAAAATACCATTACTCAAAAAAGAAGTGGAGGATAAATCCACCTCACAATTTTGATCCAAGGAAGAGCTAGCAATGACTGAGAGTCCACAATTCCAATGGATGTTAGGCATTTAAAAGTGGCGCAATGGTATAAGCTATTGCCCAGATCTTGAATCCTTTCTCCAAGTAACTGAGCCCACCACCATAGAGACGAGAATGCTACTGCCCAAATCAGAGGCCCCCCTGGATTTAGGAATGGCCAATAACTATGACCAATGGAAAAGATGGTGCCTAGGACTAGGAACAAAACTAGTGAGGGCAAGGGGTATCTATTGCGCAAGGAGAGCGAGTAGACCAGGCTTCAGGAAGGGAAGGAAGCAGAGCTTTCTTTCCAGAGTACAACCCCTGTCACCCAACAATCTTAAGAGATTCCTTGAAACAAACATAAATGCACAGAGAACATGCAACCAAAAAGAAGCTCAAACCATAAAAGCATGAAGAAAACTACTAACTAAATGAAGCCAAATTAACCTCGTGTTGCATGAGTTGAACCCTGATTTCCCAATTTTGGAGCAGGTTGAGGTTGTAACCTTGTAAACCGTTTCGCCTAGCCAAAACCTGCATATGCTATAAAACCTCCATATCCAATATATTCCATGATCGAAAACCCAATCATTACTCCTCCCTCATCATTCACATAACCATTCTCTAGAATTCCCTTCCCAACCATAAAACATTCAATGCCTTCATAGTACAACTCACGTAGCATTGACAAGATAAAACATTCAATGCCTTCATAGTACAACTCACGTAGCATTGACAAGATGAGGGGGTGCCATTTATCATAGACTCTCTCAACCACATGGGAGAGGCCCTCTCTCCTACATTTGCCACATGATTCTGGGATAAATTTTCATGTTTGTGTGTGTGTTTTAATTAGGTATAACCTAGGTGGTTGAGAGGAGTGTTATCCTCCCCACCCGGATTAGTTATCTCACTTAACATGTTGAGATTTTAAATGAGTATATTGTTGTATTGGCCTCAAGAGCCGTAAATAATTTGGTTTATCATGGGTACAATCCTCATAAAATGGCATTATTGGTAGCACCACTTTTAAATTCAAGGGTTGATTTTAAAATTTTGGTTGTAATAGTATGGGTTTTTAAGGCGATGGTTTCAAAAATATTGTAATTTTAAACTACCCTGCACCAAAAAACCAAGGGTGCTACATGTAGCACCACTTTAAACTACCCTGCCCCAAAAAACCAAGGGTGCTACATGTAGCACCACTTTTCATTTGGGGGTTTATTTTAAGGTTTTGTTTACAACACTACCAGTTTTTAAGGCCATGGTTTCAAAAAAGTTGTAATTTTAATGCCAAAAAAATGGGTGCTACTTATAGCACAATTTTTTTATTCAAAGGGTTGATTTTTATAATTTGTTTGGAACAACACTAGATTTTAAGGCCATGGTTTCAAAAAAGTTGCAATATTAACAACCCCACCCCCCATCCCCCCGAAAAAAGGAGCTACTAACAATGCTACTTTTCAATTCGAGGGTTATTTTAAGGTTTTGTTAGCAACCATACCGATTTTTAAGACCATGGTTTCCAAAAAGTTGTAATTTTTTTAACAATAATGGAAAATTTTGTATTAGAAAGAGGTCCCAATTGAGTCATTTGACTTTCTAATACAACTATATAGAGAAAAGGTTATTGCGTTCATCAAAAAATTTAGCTCTATTTCCAAAAAACCCTACAAACTACTCAACCAAATGTCAACATTACAAATTGGTAAGTAAATTGCCTAACAAATTGACCCAATAAAATAAAATAAATTGTAAAACATTCCAAAAAGAATGGGAGATTAAAAGGATGGCATGTAAAGGACCCCTCCTATACCTAATATTCTTCAAGTGTCATTGGATTATCTTATGCTACTACTGCTTCCTAAGTTCACTCCTTCTTGATTTCTTGAAACTGAATGGGTTTTCCTGTTGGAAGAGGGGGGGAGTGTCGAGTTCCATCCCTGGAAGTAAGCAGTTCCTTTCCATTTTTTCCAACTTGGTATCCATCACACCCAAATTCCTTTCCATTTCCTTATATTTGACATTTTGTGAATACATTTGTTCTTTCATTGCTCTTTCAATGTCCTGCAACATCTGAGTTTTCACTACCATCTATACCCTAAGCTTGTCTCTCTCCTGTGCTTTTTCCTATGGATTATTCTTCAAAATTAAGTGCCAACACTCCACTACATAGCCACCTTGGTTTTTTCATGTTGAGCTTTAGATATTCCTTGCTCAAAACCCTTCATGCGTTGTTGAAGTTTTATTAGCTCACACATCGCACAATGTCTATTTCTACATTGAACCATTGCCAATGATAAATAATGGAATACCCACATAAGACACTAGTTACTCTTGAGCTTGAAGTCCAAAGGGCCTACACATATGCAAGGTTGGAAAATCCACAAGACTTGATTCCTTGATTTAAAATGGATACAAACAAGAAAATGGTTGTGAGATAGTATATGCAACTGTAATTAGGTGATTAATGAAGGTTAGATAAACTATTAAATACAATGCAAATGTAAAAGTAAATGAGACAAAAGAGAGAGAAAAGAGAAACAAATGTAAAAAATAAAAATAATAATAGGAGAGAAAAGACTAAGGAATGGGAAATGTAAAGTCATGCCTATTGGCATTCTCATTACCCCAACTCTCCCTATTTATTCTTGTACTTTCACTCTCAAAGGGTCTTTTAGCCAAGAGGAGAGAATGCAGAGGAGAAGGAATTGTGCAAATTGTTGTGGCCATAGAGCCATGAACTATATTGTAAACCAGTGATTATTGATTGAGAAATCATTGAAAGTTGGTTTTCCTATTTAGGTTTCTATGGTAAAAAATCTCGGTTGTATTATGGTGTTTAATGGTTGCGTGGTTGTGCTCTATGTATTCCTACTTTAGTTCTGATTCTAATGGCTGCCAGTGAACAGTGAGAGTGTAAATCAGAGGGATATGTAATCAAACTTGTAGATTTATTGCATTATTAGTTTTCCTTGTCTAATAGAGACTATAACAACTCTATTACTACCACCATAGGATGCATTTCTAGGCATAGAGATCAATTGTTTTCATCTTAGAGTCATTTCACTTATGTAGGAGGTTGCTAAATTGGTTTATCTGAGTTTTCTCTTTGCCTAGCTCATACCCCTCTCCTATGAGCAATGATTTTACTTGCTAGGTGAATTTGGGGTTAACCTTTGTTGTCGAAGAGGTCGTGTGCATCCCCTGAACCATTTAAAATCCTTCTAAGCATCACTGAGACCGTATGTGGACGCATGCATCATGTTTGGTATGCTCTCTTACAATAGTTGATTTGTTGTTATATATTTCATCATCTATTATTAAAACATTGCAAGCTTAGTGTTATCTTCTACATGGTGGTCTGGGCCATCAAGCAAATTATCAAGTTCATGCGTGTTTGCTTCTATTCATGCTTTAATCAATTGTATGGATTAAATAATAGTGGAACAAAATCATTGTTGTTTCCTTGCAAATCACATGCATATGTAGTCCTGCTAATAGTTTGAATGTTTGGTTTAGTGCACGGTTTCCTCTCCATGATTAATGAGGCATCGACTCTTGATGTATTCATTGTGCCCTAGCTCGACACTATAGAGGAAACCTATGCATTTTATCTCCCCAAATCGTAGCATACTTTCTAGGTATGGAAATTGTTGATGGGTATATTTTCTAGTGCATTGGTAAATCCCCTTACTTGTGCATCCATTAGGTATCCATTCCTTTAATTAAATAGCTCATTGTTTTATCATGCCTCTCATGCAACACTTGGTTACCTTGTACACCTTGTCCGAGTTTGGGTATGTTTGAACTATTCTACAAGAATTGAATGCAAATATATGTGTGCATTCATATTTGATAAACAAGATGTCACACCTTTGGCAATTGCACACTAAGGAGCATTCGGCCATTCATCTCCCAGTGATATATATAGCTAACAACCAATATGTAACCAATGAGATCACCCTCAAGTCCCTAAGGATTGACAATTTTGTAATCAAAGGTAGACTGTGTTGTTATATTTTATCATACAAATCAATAGCAGCTTGAACATTGGGCATGGACTTTATTTACATATTTTGAGTGCATTTTTTGGAACTTTGATTAATGGCCTCCATATACATCCATTCAGTTAGAGAATTGTTCATAGAATGCTTGAGCGGGTTGAGATATCAATTGTTGGATTAAGTATATATCTTCAGCATTGGCAAAGTGCATTTGTCTTCCACTACTAGCATTGGCCCGAGCAATGCGAAGCCTTGAAGAGAACAAAATGAGACATTCATTTTGCATGTTGATGATCAAAATAGAGGATTTAAAACTCATATTCTTGACCACTATTGCATTGTTAGCTAGTTGTTTCATGTGCAGTTTATACTAGACAATAGTGGGCAATAGGTTGGCATATTGTAGCCTTACATGCCTACAAGAACATGGAGAAGAGAACTTTGCACTCAGATTGCATCGACAATACATAACCAATTATCTTTCCTCCATAGATATCCCTATGAGTGTAACATACATGCATAGTGGATTGGTTCTTATTAGGCACTCATTTGAACCTACACCTACTAATAGAAGATTTTGGAACTAGCCTACATTGAGAATGGAGGCCTTGTAGTCATTCTAAAGATTGATATCCCTATATAAGTCTGAGAATAAAGATAAAAAAATTAATTCCACAAAGTATCCATGTTGGTGAAGCAAGTGGGCTATAAGTCCCTCATTTATGGATCATTCCCACACTCGACTAGAAACCCTGGTTTTCTCCTCCATATATTTGCATCGACTAATGGAGTGGCAAAGTTAAATGGTTGCATGGGAGGCACATTTATTAATGCCTTGTCCCATCATCCCTTCATATTTGACCACACACTCTTTTTGTCATTGATGCCTTAACTCTAAGATATCCAAGGAATGGGTGCAAGATTGGAGCCCCCCGCTTTTATTGTCACCGCACCTTCATCCAATTGTGCTCCAATATCTGCTAGGTAATCCCACCTCTTTGTTGAGGGATCAAAAGACTTGAAAGACAGATATCGAGTCAAATTTCCTAGACAAATTTAAAGTTCTATGAATTATTTCTAGAACCTAGCGGATTTGTGAGTAGATATTTTGATAACGAGATGAACTATGATAGAAGAATCCCTTATGATAGTGAACAGCTTGATCCCATGTGCCTTTGCTCTTTACAAAACTTGATAGGTAGCTTGAGCTTCTGATTCATTAGTTGAGAAAATTCCCAACCCCCAAGTGTAGCTACTTTCTTTATTTCCCCTAGGATCAATGAGGACCCCCACCCCATGCACCTGCCACCCCTAAAAAAGATTGTAATTTTAACCCCGAATTTAAAAAAGAGTTTTATTAGTAGTGAAACTTTTCTATTCGGGGACTGATTTTGTGATCTTTTTTGGGAAAATATATAGGGTTTTAGGGCCATGATTACAAGAGGTTGTAATTTTAACTATGAAAAAACAATTAATTAATTAAAAATTATTAAAAAAAGATGTTATTGGTAGCGACAATTTTCAATTCGAAGGTTGATTTCAAGATTTTTTTCACAAAAATATAGGTTTTTAAGCCCGTGGTTGTAAAATCCTTAATTTTAACCCTAAATAAAAAGGGTGCTGATGATAGCACCACTTTTTAATTCAAGGGTTGTTTTTGGTGTTTTGACAAAAAAATATGGGTTTTTTAGGCTAGAGTTTTCATTTTGAGGTTACAGTTTTTATCAAGTCGATAACTATGTTATTGGTGCATTATATTGTTTTATAGACCCCGATGTGTTCTATACATGTTTATGCACTGGTGCATGTTAAGGGTTTTATGCATTGTTTTGTTGTAATCATAGTTATGCACTAATGTAGTTTATTTAAATAAATGCACCTGTGCATGTTCAATATATAAGCACTAGTATGCACAAGGATATATATAGCACATATGTGGGTGATATATGTATGAACACACTAGTTCTAATAACCATAATAAGCACACTAGGGCTCCTAAGTACAACATCAACACCATTCCCTTTAATGATATCGTTATCGTTACCATTACCAAGATTTTGCAGTGCACAATAATATATATGTATCGGTGCTTTAATCATATCTAAATCAGCAATGCTTTATAATATATGATGCACATCAATGCATATTAAATACTGTACCACTGGTGCACCTTATTGTGAAAAGAACACTAGTAAAAAACCTTTAGCTACCCATAACTTGTAGTTATAGTAAACATTCACTAAATCCTATGCAAAACCCCCCACTTTAAAAATTAACAGAGGTTTTAGTCAAGGTTTTTTTAATAAAATTTCAAAAACTCAAAACGCTAGAAACCTTTGTTAATCCCTCCACTAATTGGTGTTTTCCTTGTAGTGATGTGCCATAATGGGTGTGCCTATGTGTTGGAACATAACATGTGGACCTAAATATTTCATTGAGGATGTCCATGACTTCCAAGCTAGTGTGCAACAAGTGAGATCATATATATTATTTTATAAAAGCAATATACAAAAACAAACTCTTTCTTTGAGCAAAATCTATTAATTTATAGAAACATGGTATAAGAACCAACTCTTACTCTAAACAAAGTCTTATTAAAGGTTACTAATATTAATGTTTAAAAACATTTTATAAAAATCATCCTCTTCAAGGAGGTTGCAATAATTGTAAAGAAAGAAAGAAAGAAAGCACATTGTAATAAGTGAATATACACCATCAACAACTAACGAGAGAAATATGAATCATCGTCCTCATCCTCATCCTCTCTTTTTTCATCCAAATAAGTGTTCTCTTTGGTAGGGCCTGGATTGATTGCCTCATCTCCTCTTTGATCTTCATCAACAGACAAATATTATTAGGAGTCTCATGGGTATTTTCATTGTGGGTTGATGGCTCAGATTGCTCTTTTGCATAAATAGATTATTCTTCTTCATCATCTTCTTTTAATTCATTAAATGGTTTAACCTCCTATTTGGAGGGGATTTTGTTAGATTTCATTGCTATAACTATCATGAGAAAACTCATTGATATGTAAAAAAATGAATTCATTCTATTAGAAAAAATATTAAATTATAAATAGCAATCATGAAAAAACCTTGAGAATAAATAACTCAACACAATGATTAAAAAAAACTTGTATCCATCTGGAAACAAAATTAAAAGTTGTACTAAAACCATAAATTAATGTTGGTCCCAAAATGACAATAAAAAGGAAGCTCCATAACCTTGTAGCCATCTCGAAACAAAATTAAAAGTTGTACTAAAACCATAAATTAATGTTGGTCCCAAAATGACAAATGCTCCATTGTCACAATAAATAGCAAAATTTAAACCTTGGAACATTAAGCATCGACTATCCAAAGAAGGCCACTAAATAGAAGTTTCAAATAGTCTCTCTAAATAGAAGTTTTAAATTTGAACATGGTTACCAATTTGACAAGAACCATTCAAAGTTCTCATTTTTTTAGAAGTCACATTTTGTGATTTTGTGGTTGATTTTAACCTCATTTCAAAAAGTGGTGCTACTAGTAGCACTGCTATTTTTTTCGATATAGTTTTTTTACTTCTGAATCTTCTTAATTATAAAGTTTTTTTTTAATTGAAACTTACATGTGTGTGTGTGTGTAAACCTTGGAACACTAAGCACCGACTATCCCAAGAAGGCCACTAAATAGAAGTTTCACATAGTCTCTCTAAATAGAAGTTTTAAATTTGAACGTGGTTACCAATTTGACAAGAATCATTCAAGGTTCTCAATTTTTTAGAAGTCACATTTTGTGATTTTGTGGTTGATTTTAACCTCATTTCAAAAAGTGGTGCTACTAGTAGCACCACTAGTTTTTTTCAAGATAGTTTTTTTTACTTTTGAATCTTCTTAATTATAAAAAAAAAATTAATTGAAACTTATATATATATATATAAGTAGGATTGTTGCACCGAGGCAAACAACGATTAGATGTATTCCTTCAATGGATTCCCACAAAATAGAACATAATTCTAAATAGCCAAATACATACAAAAAGGAAAATAGTAATCAATAATTTCAAGTGTTCTTGTAGGTATATTCCCTGACAAACTGACAAAAAACACATATAACACGAAAAAACATTCATATTGTTTTACTATTGCATGATGTTTTGACCTTCTCAATTGCCTTCAATTTCCATGGAATGTGGTTATGATACATTGTTTCATCCTTTGCTCCCCCACCTTGATTAGAACTTTGAGTTCCATGATTGTTTGAATCCAATGAGAGATTATCCACCCACTGAGCTAAAACCAAATCCCAAAATCTACCACACTTTGCTTCCAACGAGTCAATTCGACATTTATAGTTCAGGTGAACGCTCGAAATATTAGCATTGTGTGAAATGTTGGACTGCTCCAATTCTTCCACCTTGGAGGTGATGACCGGGATTGCAATACAATTAGCATGTGCAATTTCCTCATGCCTACAAAGGATTCTTTTAAACTCCTAAGTGTTGTCACCTGCCATCATTTCCCTTGCCACATGCCCTGACAGCACAGAGATATATAACCCTAGTTTGTCAAACTTGGAATCAAAACCTAATCTTGGATAAAAGCCCCAAATTCTCATGGCTCAAAGGGCTCTACACAATGCCACATCCAATGTTAACAAATTTTGGGACAGAGAATTCTCATTCACTACCAAATCAACCGATAAACGAAACATAAAATCTTCCAGATTCATTGTCAAAACCTCCAATATCGCATTAACTGACAATACATAGCTCCACCTCTACCAAGACGCTGGAAAGTTGTCCTCCAGCAACCAATTATGGATTAACTCCACCCGCAATTGAGCCGCAAATATGTTATACCAGGGTGGTTCCCTCCCTCATGTAATCCCATATCCACTGCATCTCTCCATAAGAATGCATTGATCTCCCTCGCGTGAGATCCACCTTATTAATTGTATGCAAGATTTCTTGCTCCTGATGTCCCTCCTCCACCTACTCTCCATACATGACCTTAGGGGAAGCCACATGGATTTTACTTCATATATGCTCCACTTGGCCATTCTAACAATAATTAATCTCCCACTAAATAAATAATTAGGGATTTGTGGCATAATGAAAATACCCATTTTTCATAATGCTACCTGAGCCTAATGAGGACACTGAATTTTCCCAAGCATCCACTTCTTCATTCAAGGCCCTCTCGATGTGGTATAGATAGACCTTATCAAACCGAGAGATAATCTGTTTATTTTGAGCTAGAAGGCCTTCTTAATGATAAAGTATTGCCAATCTTTTTAAATGTTTTTTTTCTTCTTTTTAAAAAAATTCTTGGTGATAGAGTATAACCATGATTTTTTTATATATAAAATTTGATTTTATCTGACTTTTTAAAAATTATTGATAATATTGTATGCCATTTATTTTTAAAAGTTACGATTTCCATCTAATTGTGTATCTTTAATTCATTTATGATGTCATACACTATAAATAAAACATTTTTCCTACGAATCCTGACCATCATATTTTCTCTTTACCATTAATCACTATGGAACCTTATCCAGGAGTGTGGCATGAGCTTAAAAAGAAAAAAGGGAAAAAAGGCATGATTAGTGACTCTTTTTCTATGCGACAGAAAATCAATGTTCATTAATATGTAATATTAACATGTGTCTATCAAATATTAGGAGGATCATCTTCCCTAATATTTTGAAATGCTCTTGTAGCATATGTAGGATGTAACCCCATTTTTCCATTATGAATAAGAAATTATTTCTTCTTTTTTCCAAGGAAAGAAATTTAAATAAAAATGAAAATATTATTTTTTAACATTTTTGTTCTACTTTAATCCATAACTCATGGAAAATTATATGGAAATTAAAATGCCCAACAAAAAATAAGTTCTTTATGTGGTTGAGCTTACACAACAAGGCTCCTACATGGAACGTTCTACAGAAGAGGAATTTCATAGGTCCATGATGGTGTTGTAAATGTCACAAAGCAAAAGAAACTATAGTTCATCTCATGTTGGAATGTTCATACTCCAAGGAAGTATGGAAAGAGGTGGAAAGATTAATTGGGATTGATAATCTTTGGGAATGGGGAAGTTTTGAAGAGGCCTTCAAAACATGGTGTAACGGAAAGGAGATTTCCAAGATCATAGCACATCCACTTAACGAAGTCTAGGGGGTATGGCTTGCTAGAAATCTAAAGATGTTCAAAGACGAAGAGACTCTTCCCCTTGTTGATGTTGGATAGCATTAGGAAGACATTCTCCAAGATTAATAATTAATAATATAATTATTAATTAATAATAATAATAATAATAATAAATAGTTATTACTAGAGACGCATCCTTTCATGGATGGTCACCATATGTGCCTTTAGGTTCTCTATATATTTGTCACATTCATCATCGTAATAAATCATCTCATATACAATATTATCTCATATATTATCTTATATAAAAATTCAACATGGTATCAGAGTGGGACTGGGCTTGACTCCCTCACAGGAGGGCCTAGGAAAATTAGATTAGAGTAAAGTGTTGGGAGTGTTAAATTTATGTGGTTGTTACAAGCTCTATCTACAACATATTTACTTTTTAGTCCTACCTAAATTATAGAAAGAATTTCATAAATTATGGTGGGCAGTAATTTCTAGTAAAAATGTCTAATTACCTAA
>CBVK0100627789.1:0-13551 GCA_900067695.1 Picea abies | reverse complement strand
CTAACCTTGGTCTACACCTAAGACACAATCAACATCATACCTTCTTGATTTACACAAGAACAACCCTGTAGCCACTTCGACTTACATCTACATGACCAACAACCTCTAAAATGATTTCTCTAAAGATTAGCTTTTACAACATTACAACACGCCTTATTTATAGTCTTTACAGTAGGAGAAACCTTAAAGAAAGACACCCAAAAAAGGTTATAGATCCACGTAGATCATTGGCTACAAATCCTGTGAATCTCGGAATTCTATTGTAGTCGAATACCAAGTCGGATTACCAATCGACTACTAGTCGAACTTCATTTAGTCTTCAGTCGGTTGCCACATGACCGCGAGTTGACCTCTTGTCGGTTGACCTCTTCGATTTCAAATTTTCCCAGTCAATCCACCTCAACCTTCGACTTTCACTACAAAGAATATAACAACACAACATCCATATAGTTGATGACCATTTTGGTCAACAAGTTCTTAGCCGACAAAGCGTTGCCACACTCCCCATTAAATCAATTTGCTTGCGCAAATTTTCACCCATTCTCGTTAAAGTTGATGCAGTTTTCTTGAAAAATTTATCGTGGCACTTGCCTTTTTTCTAAACATGGCCCTTTTTCTCACTCCTCACATTATTCACACTGTCCTATTTCGCTAATAATACAACATATACATCTCCTTACTCTTCGCCTTATGTTATCCTATATCTCACTTTCTTACCATGACTATTGTTATAGTAATAAAGAGAAAAAAAACCAATTATTTAAACTTCATGTCATACCATCATACTACTTGTTATGTTTGTATGACCCTCTTTTCAAAAATATACCTTATATCTCTCATATATTTAATTATAAGCCAAAGGTAATACCAAAATGAATTTTGGATTATGACTTTAATATTGTTCCATACCAAAAGCAAAACAAAATACCATTATGTCATATTTTCCATGATCCTTTTCATATAGCACCTTTATTATTATTATTTAAATAAAATCTTGTCTTCACTTTATCATGCCTTTATTATTATTATTTAAATAAAGTCTTGGTCTTCACTTTATCATGGATTACTCTTTTTTTTTTTAAGTCACTACATGATATCCAATATCTCCAATACACTAATAAGAGCCATTTCCTTATGGGTCGACTTAACTCATAAAGTTGAACTTTTTTCTAAGTGTGGATTAGTGCCATGAAATATGCTAGCCATTTAAAGGTTCATTATAAATCTTATTAAAGAATTTGATATAAAAGTGAAGGGCCAGTTTTGGATATGTGGAAAAGTATTTTTTCATAGTGGTAGTCTAAATGTTTTATCTTCCGATCTGGAAAAGTATTTTTTCATAGTGGTAGTCTAAATGTTTTAGGAAATGATTTGTTTTTGTTATTTTTTTTTAAGATATTTGCTAAAAAGACAAGAAATTATTAGATCGGCAGATTTGAGTGCTCCAAAATTTTTTGGAACAAATATGTAACATGTTAAAGAATATATTTTATCAAATCCATTTATACCTAAATTATTTGCCATAAGTGTTGCTGGTCGATTGTTGGATTTTGAAGAGATTGTTTGTAAGCAAGTCATTGAGCAATGCATTGACACTGAGATTATTGTTTCTTCTTCATACTACATATGAATATTTCCTGTATCAATATGACAATAAAGTTAACCCTTACGATGAAAGATCATTACTAATTTTAATGCGATTTTGTCCATGCAAAGATACAACAGGAAGCATCTGTGCAAACTCAGGTTATTCCTCAAAATAATGATTACAAGAGATGTAAAATATGTGTTTTAACTGCAGAGGAAGAATTTATACAAGAACTTCGTTAAAGCCTCCGGATTCCCCAGCCTCCAAGAGGAAAAAGACCAGAAGTAGTGTTCTCAAGAGAAAAATGATGTTGAATCAAGTATTAGTAGATTTCTTAAGAGATCAAGCGCAGGATTGAGAATTGGATTGTCGAGGAAGTGGGGATTAAATGGAATGGTAGCGAAAGCTACACTCTTATGAAGATATTCATCATCCAAAAAAAGGATGCGTAAATGTTAATTAAGAAATAAAAACAGTAGAAGAGAATTGACACGTGGATGAGAACTAAGTAACAAGATTTATTTTACATTATTAAGTGAAGGCAGGCAGTTCACTTCAATCCGTTACCAACCCTAACTGATAAAACTGTCCGTCCAACACTATAAAACAAGCAGCCAAAAAAGGAAAAATTGGAGAGGAGGCTATGGTATGCTGGAAGCAAGATTGGAGTTTTTAAATTGTTTTCCTTTCAATACTCAAGGGTTTTGATCTTATTATCTATAATAAGTATTTCATACTTTTTTGGTCATTAATGCATAAGTTTTTAGTTTTCTCTATTAGTTTTATTAATTGGTTGTAGAGGCTTACATTTATGTCCAAAAGTTTTTGAAAACTTGTTGTAGTTTTGTCAATCTTGTATATTTGATTAAGAAAAGTTAAATAAAAATTAAAGACTTTTTTTATATCATTTTTCTTTTATTTAATTTTAATTTTTTTTTTCTAGAATATTGTTGTTACTTTATTGTATATCCCAATATCTTCTCTTTATTATATGTCCATTAATATAAATTTTAAATGTTAATATTTTATTTCTTTTCTAATTTTATAACAAAAATAATAATTATTTGTATATATTTTTATTTTATTTTATTTAATTAGTCTAACTTTTGTGTTTTTCAACATTAAAAAAAATAAAAATCAATTGTGTATAATTATTATTATTAAATAATTTTTATAAAAACTATTAGTTTATTTTTTTTAACATTAATGCTTTTAACTTTTAATTTTTACATTTAATTCATTAAAAATAAAAATTATAAAGATAAAACATATAAAATTTAATAACTCTAAAAAAAAATTATGCAATAAAGATATCAATTCTTTAAGTTTAGGGTTTTCCTATAATTTAGGGTGTTTTACACCCATATTTTTTATACACATCTTGTTTAAGTTTCATTTTATTTACAAAACAAAATAAAAATAACATAAATGAAAAATACATAAAAATCAAATATCCTCAAAATACAAAGCTTGTTTACATTTCTTTTCTTTAACTATTCATTTTTTACAATTATATTTTGCAATAATCATAATTTAATTTTCCTTTCATGCACATAAACAAAAAGTTAGATTTCTAGTTCTTGGTTAAATGCACAATACACACACCAGAATCAAATCTCCCCGAATGATTACTGCTAGCAACATAAGGGAACGTGGAGTAGAAAAGAGATAAGTTGAGAAGGTAGTTAAGATTGCTTTGATTCGAGAAATGCTACGTGAAATGCAGGTAGGTGACATAAGCATGTGAGACTGTTATTCAATAAAGTGAGTGGAAAAAAGATGAAAGAAATAGAGCGCCAGAGCCGAGAATGATACAAAAGGAAGCATGGACAACAACGAAGGGTTGATTGTTTGATTCACTGGGTTGCTGCTAGTTTTTCAGTGTTTAAGAGCATGTTAGTATGATCCTTTCTTATGTTAAAGCTCTGAAAATATGCGCATGGTGCAATGTATTGTAAATCTGGGGAATATGAGATATTGTTGCTGTCGATATACGATCTCCTTAATCTATGTCTGTACTGATGGAATGAGGATGATAATAAAGCTACACTGATTCTGAACCTGTAATGTGTCAATCATGTGTATGAATGAATGTGTTTCTTCCATTATGTTTTATTATTTGTTAAGTAACTTGCAATGCGTCATATGAATGTCAACCCGGATGGATCTTTGTATTTTTATCCCTTCATCCCCAAGACCAAATGGTCTCTGTGATCCTCATAGCATCTCGGGTGAGACCTTCTTTAACCTTGGTTGAGGATTGATATGTCGATGCTTTAGGGATTTTGTTGGTCAACTTTGGATGAAACCTAGGCCCTAACCCCCCAATGTTAAGAAGGACGCACACAAGCATGAAACGACCCAACAAATAGTTTCGTTGCCGGGACTTGAAAGTATTGTATGGAATGATGAAGGCAAAGAATGAGGTGTTATCCAACTAAGGAGGAAATTCAAGATTGGTTAACTGCAAAGGAAAACGAGTTTTCCCAATAGGAAATTCAAGGTCCGAGAGTCAATGTGAAGTGATGGAAAGATAAGTATCTTTACACGGATATGCATGAGACTTTCTTTGCTAAATTTCCTTGTTTCTTGTATGAATGGTTGAAAAGGTAGACTACCACTAATACTACTTTGAGGCCACTAGAGCTAATAGTTTGGGATCAATCCACAGTGGATATGATGAAGGTAGTGGATAATAAGTGGGCTTGAGCAATTGATTTCTAGTTTGCTTGAGTGAAGAAGGGATATATAATTGAATTTGCTGTGGATTTTACTGATTCTTTCAGTGAGGATGAAAGACAGTTCAGAGAAGGTCCTAGGAAAATGTTGTTGGAAGAAATACCACTTTGGATAAAGATGTTGTTCATGGAGAAAGGGCTGATGCGCATGGAGCCCAACAGGATGGCCGAGTAGACTCCCCTAGTGTTAGGGGGGTGAAAAGACAGGGGGAAAATGAGAAAGGCGATGGATCCATTGAGGAGGATGCAAAAGTTGTTGAGATGAGGTGAGGGATGGGATGGACCCAGAGGAGCAAAGGAGAGAAAGAGATGAGAGATACGCAAGAAGATTTGAGTTAAGAAGGAAAGAAGAGAAAAGAAGTGGAAGGAAGTTAGCCAACGACACATGACAAGGAGTTAGATCCATGATGAAGAGGAAGTAGATCACACCAGGAGGAATTACGAGAGAGTGTGTTGCGCCATAGATGAGCACAAATGAAGATAGGACTACGAAGAGGCATGACAATTAGAGTAGGGTGTCCAATGGGGATAGTACTGCTAGTAGTGGTAGTAGTAGTTGTAGGGGCCCAAGAGATGAAGTCTGAACCCCTTGGTTGTTTTAGAGTGTCACAACCTCGGAGGAAGATGAGGCGCAGATGAGAGGAAGATGGAGGATCCCCTAGTGGTGGGTGAGAAGAGTCAATGATAGTAGATTTTATTGCATTATTGGAGGTAAGCAAATCTCTGGTCACCTCATAAGAGATGTTGAAAGAAGATGAAGTTACCCCCCCTTTGAACCACCCCCCTTGCACATTTGTAATAAAGAAGGAAGAACAATAGATAACAAAGCAATTGGACTAGGACAAAGAGTAGGAGAAAGAGTAGAAGGAGATAGAAGAGAAGAGACAAATGCAGAAGAAGGAGAAGTCAATGTTATTTCTCCAAGAGTTGAGAATCCTGACACCCAACGATCAGATTGATCCATATTATTTTCGACACTAAATGAGAGCGGAGATATAATAAATAAATGTACAGAGATATCTCAAATATCTAATAATATAACAAAACTATATCATAGATGCAACCATAAACACAGAGATATAATAATACACAGTTTCTATTAATGATCGAAATGTACAAAACTGTAGAAATACAGAGTGAAAGACTCACTAGAATGGTGGCAAATTATCTCTGAGAAGAGATGTGACGAATACTCACATTCACAAGAAGATGATTACAATGAGGCTATAAAGGCATTTTTAACATAAATAAAATCCAAAACCCTAACCCTAGAAGATGAAAAACCAACAATTTTGTGGACCCTGTTTTGGGTAGTTTGGTGTATCAACTTCTTTGTGGCGTAACTTTGGCATACAATCTCTGTTTGGGGTGCACAATAGCTCGTTGAAAAGGTATCGTCGAGGAGATTCATTTGATGAGCTCAACCAAAGCCTTTGGCTATCATTAAGAACCGTATTCCTGAAAATCCTTCATTTAGGCCCTCAAAATGGCCCCGGAAGTTAAAAAGAGAAGATTGATCCTAAAAAACCTTCATTTAGGCCCTCAAAATGGCCCCGAAAGTTTAGGAACCGAAAAACTGCTAAAATAGTAAATTGCCAAAATATTATTTTGAGCCAGTTGGATCAAGTGGGTGGCTACCGATATCCACCTGGATCATTCCTCCCTTATTAGGAAGTAATGGTCTCCATTTTGTTGAGTTTTCGAGGGAGAGGGAAAAGCGTTTACTGAATCTGCATCTTGATGAGCTAGTTACCTTGCTGGAGAAGTTGCGCTGCTTAGCTTGTTGAAGGTTGTCATGAACCTGTGGCTAGAAGGGTTAGAACTTTTTAACAAGTATGGATACATGAGATTTATGTGTGAATAAGGAATCTCTACATTTTTCTTCAATCTTGTTAACCTTCTTCTGTTGGATAGAAGGTGCTTGGACCGAGGCTGCAGTGGTTGTAGTGTCCTTCTGTTCACCTTTTGAAGAGATTGTGAAGAAGATGAATTTTGTAGTATGAGATACTACCTTGCGACACTGTTTAGGTGGGACAGTAGTCGGAACTACCTCTGGTATCCTATAGAGATGAACCCCCAGAGTAACAATGACACTACGGGGTCAAGACTCATAAATAACATGGATCTTCGACATATATGGTTGACCCAAGAGAAAATCACACACATCCAATGGGGAAACATCACATAATACCTCATCCTTGAAGGGCTGGATGTTGTATGACAATCAACACTATTCGCTGACATGAAGATCTCATCCCTGGCGAAGCCACTCGATGTTGTATGGCTGTGGGTGTGGTGTTGTCGACAACAAATCCCCAAAAAATGTCGTTTAGGGCCTCAAAACGGCCCCGAAAGTTTGGAACCTGAAAAACGATCAAAAAATTGCCAAGGTGGAAAATTATTTTTCGAGCCAGTAGAATAGGTAGGTGGCCACCCATATCTACCTGGATCAATTGTCCCTCCTTAGGAAGTAAAGGTCTCCATTGCATTGAGTTTCCATGGGAGAGGGGGAATCATTTGTTGAAATTGAACCTTGGTGAGCTACTTGCCTTGCTAGAGGAGTCTGCTAATTAGCTTGTTGAAGATTGTCACGAACCTGTTGCTGGCGGGGTTGGACCTTTTTAACCAGTCGAGCTACCTGAGATGACTGTGTGCAAAAATAATATTTTCTCTTTGTTGCAATCTTGTCAACCTACTTCTGTTGGATAGAAGGTGCTTCGACGAAGGTTGTAGTGCTTGCAGTGTCCTTTTGTTCACCTTTTGAAGAGATTGTGAAGAAGATGAATTTTGTAGTATGAGATACTACCTTGCAACACTATTTAGGTGGGACAATAATTTGAAATACCTATGGTATCATGTAGAGATGACACCCTAAAGTAAAAATGACACTACGGGGTCGAGCCTCATAAATATCATGGAGCTTCCACATATATGGCTAGCCCAAAAGAACATCATAGACATACAATAGGGAAACATCACATAATACCTCATCCTTGAAGGGTTGGATGCAGTATGACAATAAGCACTGCTGGATGACATAAATATCTCATCCCTGGAGAATCCACCCGATGTTGTATGGCTATGGGTGTGGTTTTGTTGACAATCCCAAATGTTTGATGACCTTTGCTGATATGAGTTTCTTCTGGCTTCCATTATCAACAATGAAATGCAACGGGGTCCCCTTCACCCACATCTGTGAATGAAATAGGTTCTCCCTCTAATTAAGATCTGTCGGTTCTTCTGGTTGAATTGTTGTGACCATGACAGTAGTAGTGGAGCATGCATTAATGATCTGTCTTCTCCCATTATTTTCTGAATCAGAGTTCGACTCATTTTCTTTGATATCGACTACCAATGATTGTTTTGAGTGAAATTCATCAGTGTTGTGCCAGGGTATTTTGTGGAAATCACACCACTTTTCAATGTCCTTATTCATCTTCCTATGACCCTTCTTTTCCCATGGATTGGACTGGTTTTTAGGAGGTTGTTTGTTAGGGCCATATTTATCATACTTTGGTTGTTGTGGATTTTCAGACCCAAAATTTCATTTGTTATGGTGCCTAAATTTCTACTCGATTTTGACAACATTTCGATATGCATCTCAGAGTGATGAGATGTCCAGGAAATCCATTTCCATTTGGATGTACCTATGCAGAGCCCCGTGGTATTTCAGAACCAGATGCTTCTTGGAGTATTTAATACCCAGCTTGGTGCACAAGGTATAGAAATTATTTGTGAAATTTGGCACTATTTGGCCCCTCTCTTACTATAGTCTGGTCCATCCTATGTATTGGTCATCATAGTTACCAATAGGGTAATATTGTTCCTTGACTACATCCATAAAAAAATCCCAAGTGGGCTTGACCCCATATATTCCAGAATCCTCTATGGAGATTTTCTCCCAGTAAGTTTCCCACCAATGTTTGCCATGGGGGAGAGCCTTAAGGAGTGTGAAGGTGATATTTTCCCTGTTGGAAAAATTGTGAATAGATAACTAACCTTCTAGTAGATTCAACCATTTTTCTAGGGCATCCTCATCTATCTGACCTTCAAATATGAGAATATCAAAATTGACTTGTACCTTGAAAGGAGAGGTTCTTACAAAGTGGTCTCTTGATGAAGAGGTTCTTGCTATTATCAATAGGCATTGAAGGATGTGGGAAAAAATCTCCATCATTTCGTCCCTCTATCGCATGAGAGCTTGCTCAAGCAACATGTTGATACAATATTCTGCTCCATCATTTTTATTTTCTTTTTCCATGGAGGGTTTATTGGGCATGCGATATTGATTTTCCTCAAGAGAGACAAGCTCGAGACCCAACTTGCTATACTCGGACCTCGTCGGGGACATGGACTAAGAAATTATTAAAAGCAACCTGCTCTGATACCACTGATCCAGATTATTTTCAACACAAAATGAGAGTAGAGATATAACACATAAATATACAGAGATATTGCAAGAGAGCCAATAATATAACAAAAATAGATCAAATATATAACGAGAGGCACAAATATACAATAATACACAATTTCTATTAATGAGGGAAATGTACAAAATGCATAAATACAGAGTGAAAGACTCGCTAGAATGGTGGAAACTTATCTATGAGAAGAAAGACTCGCTAGAATGGTGGAAACTTATCTATGAGAAGAGATGTGACGACTAATCACATTTTCAAGATGATGATTGTTACAATGAGGCTCCAAAGGAATTTTTAACATAAATAAAATAAAAAACCCTAACCCTGGAAGATGAAAAAACAACAATTTTGTGGACCCCATTTTGGGTAGTTTGGTGTATCGACTTCCCAGGGGTGTAAATTTGGCATACGGTCTCTATTTGGGGAACACAATAGCTCGTTGGAAAGGTATTGATGATGAGCTCCATTTTGGGGGCCCAATTAGAAAATTTGATTATCATTGAGTTTCCTAATCGTTAAAAAGTGTCGTTTAGGCCCTCAAAAAGTCCCATAATTTTAGGAACCGAAAAACTACTAAAAATAGTAAGTTGCCAACAAACTATTTTGAGCCAATTGGAATAGGTGGGTGGCCACCAAAATACACCTATATCAAACATTATGGGGGAAAACTCCCATAATATCCATGCCATAACATGTATTTCCTTGATTTTCCATGCCATGCCTTGCCTTTCCTTTACATGCCATGCCATGCCTTGCCTTTCCATGCCATGACATGCCTTGCCTTTCCATTCCATTCCATGTCATGCCTCATATTGCATTTCCTTTCCATACCATGCCTTGACTTGCCATACCATGCCTTGCCTTTCCAAGACACACCTTTCCAAGCCATGTCTTTCCTTGCCATGTCATGCCTTGCCATGTCATGCCTTGCCATGCCATGCCATGCCATGCCTTTCCTTTCCATGCCATTCCTTTCCATTCCTTACCTTGTCATTCCATGCCTTTCCATTCCTTTCCTTTCCTTCCCATGCCATGCCTTGCCTTTCCAAGCCATGATTTCCAATACATGCCTTTCCATGCCATGCCATGCCATGTCATGATTTGCCTTGCCATATCGTGCCTTTCCTTTCCTTGAATTTCCATGCCATTCCTTTCCTTTCCATGACATGTTGTGAATTGCCATGCCATTCCATGCCATGCATTTCCATGCCTTGCCTTTCCTTTCCATGCCATGCCTTGCCTTTCCTATCGATTCTATGCCATGCCATGTGATGATATACCATCCCTTACCTTGCCATGCCATGTCATGGCTTCCATTTCCTTGACTTTCCTTGTCATGCCTTTCCTTGCCAAGCCATGCCTTGTCTTTCCATGCCATGCCATGCTTTTCCTTGCCATGCCATTCCATGTATTTCTTTTCCTTGCCATGCCATTCCATGTATTTCCTTTCCATGCCATGCCATGCAATGATGTCTTGCATTTCCTTTCCTTTCCATTATATATCATGTCATTCCATGCCTTGCCTTGCCTTGCCTTGTAATTCCATGCCTTTCCTTGCCTTGCCTGGTCATTCCATGTATTTCCTTGTCATTCCATGCCATGCATTGGGTTTCCATGCCATGCCATGTCTTGCCTTTAAATTCCATGCCTTGCCTTGCATTTTCATGCCATGCCATGCCTTGTTACTTTCATTATGATATTCATAAAACTAATTGTTTGTAAAAATATACATATTTTCATCATTATAGATAATTTCTTGTCCTTTGAGTTGCCCACAAAAAATTTGTCTCTATAATCATAAACACCATTAAATTATTTCCAAAGTCAATTAACTTATAATAAATTTGTTTTAAAGTTAATTTAATAAAAAATAACGACATTCATGTATCATACCTTTTGCTTTTACTTAAAAAAAATAATGTTTGTATTAAATGAACAAGTTTAATACCTAAAAAATACAATCAAAGGATTGATTAAGCATGTAATTCTACAACTTGTTATCCCATCTATCTTAGATAAAAATACTTGCATGAGAATTTCAATGTCATTACATAAGATATATGTATTCATATATCTTAGGTATCTTGATAGTTATGAAACATGGATTGTTGTAATTAATAGGATTTACATATAAAGGGATACCACTGAATAGGCTTATGCTCCATCCTTATGGTGTAGTCTCATTATACTAGGTGTAGTCTCATTATACTATCGATCCATAATTTATTTTGGATTGCATGAGAAAAAACATAACTTCAAGGCCTTATTTAAAGTTAAAGAAATAAAAACTAATCTTTCAACCAAATAACTTAAAAAAAAAAAGATATAACATGTAGACCTAGACCTAGATCTAGACCTTTCCTTTCCTTGCCATGTCTATCCTTGCTTAGCCTTTTCATGTATTGACTTGGCTTTCCTTTCCTTGCCTTGCATTGTCTTGCCTTGCATTGCCATACCTAGACCTAGACCTATACCTAAACATTTCCTTGCCATGTGTTGGCATGTTTTATAGGCAGCATATGCTTGTCATTGATGGAAAGTACAATGCTTGTCATTGATGGAAAGTACAACAACGATGATGGCTTGAGTATAGGTACAATGTGCCAGGCGGGCACCAGAAGTATTTTGGGAAAACATAGCGGAGCAAGATCGTGAAGACCAGAAGAGATAGTGTAGAGGTGCATGCAGAGTGCAAGAGTGTGCTTGTTCATTTGATGGCAAACAGGCAGGCAAGGAAGATCAGTAGTGATGATGGCATGGAAAGATCAGAAGTGTAAAATCCATTTCAGAGTTTTGGATACTGAGAGTTGGAGGAGTCAAGAGTCGAGACTCTTCATCACAAGAGTCCCTAAGTTGTGAAATACGAAATGCCGAAATCCCAAAACAGGCACATCAACAAAGACTCCATTTTGGAGTTTCTCAGACCGAGAAATCAAAGGTTTCGGATAACGGGAGTTGGAGAAGTCAAGAGTTGAGACTCTTCATCACAAGAGTCTCGAAGTTGTGAAATCGTGAAATGCCGAAATCCGAGATCGCGACTTGGAGTTTCAGGGATCGCGACATGGAGTTTTGGAGTTTCGGGGATTGCAACATGGAGCGTCAAGAAATCTCATCACAAGAATTGTTGAAATTGCGTAATGCCAGAATGCGAAATTGCGACATGGTATTTCGGAGATCACGACTTGGAGAGTCGAGATGCCTCGTAACAGGAATTCACGACATGGGAAATTGTGAAATGTCGAAATGTGAAAACACCTTTTGGTGTAGGTTGTAGTCACAGCCAGTGGTCACATCTATGGAATATGGAGGAAGGATCTAGTGCAACCAAGCTCCATTTTGGTGATCGTGACTTGGGGTGTCGAGACCCTTCATCATAGGAATTCCAAAATGCGAAATTGCGAAAGCAATTTATGGATAAGCGCTTGGTCACCGATGGTGTTCACATCATCGAAGAGCTGCAGAGAAGAGATCGAAGAGACAAGCTCCATTTCAGAGTTTGGGACATGGAGAGTCGAGACGACTCTTCACAGAATCCAGGAAACGTGAAATGTGGAAATGCGAAAAACACCTTTTGGTGTAGGTTTCGAATACCGAGAGTTGAAGTGTCGAAACACTTCACCACAAGGAATGCTAAAATGTCGAAATGCGAAAATGTGAAAAACACTTTTTGGGGTAGGTTTCGAATACTGGGAGTTGGAGTGTCGAAACACTTCACCACAAGGAATGCCGAAATGCAAAAATGTGAAAAAACACCTTTGGTGTAGGTTTCAGATCCCAGGAGTTGGAGTGTCGAAACACTTCGCCACAGGAATGTCGAAATGTCGAAATGTCGTAATGTGAAATGGGGAAATAAATGTGAGACCCTTTGCTTGTAATCCAACGGTGTTGGATACTTGGAAATATGATCGAAGGGCTACTGTTTCTCTTCACAGTTAATCGATCAGTTACGATTCAGTTGCTGATGCGTTTTTTTGGAGGTTCACAGTGTAACTGCTAGAAACGATTGATGGTTTCTGTCAGAGGACTCGAAGAGACTTCAGGGTGATCGCCAGAGAAGATGAAGAGTCTTGAAGCATCTTCCAGTGGCATGAAGACTATTCATATAGGCCATTGACAGATGTAAGACCATTAGAGCCTAGAACTGCAACAGAGGGAATGAGCTCAAATGTGACATAGAAGAAGAAGAGTCTCGACTACTGGAGAGGCTAAGGAATCTCAGCATAACACTCAGTGATGATGGATGCATGGGTTTAACCACTAGAGAAGATGAAGAGTTGCAATGATGATCAGGAAGAGTACTCAACATGGGGAGAGTATGTAGAAGCACTGCGATGACAACATGCATAAGGTGCACAAAGACTATAATAATGGAGAACAAAGAAGAGATGGGGGCTGTTGAGATTGATTCAGGCATGTAGAAGGATGCAGTGTGCAGCAGCTGAAATACATAGAAGAGGAATGGTGAATTGAATGGACATGGGGTACAGAGCATAAAAGGAAGAAGAACAGAAAGCGGAAGGCATGTGTGCAGGAAGACACTGATGCAGACAGAGCAGGGCAGTGTAGAAGAACAGTGATAAGACTGGTAAGCCATTGATGAACATTATATCACTGTAATAAGTTTCAGTAGAAGATATTTATATTTCAGGGTTGTAGGGAGGTGCTAGGGAGGACAGTTTCCCTCAAAGGTTCAAGTGGGTGCTTGAACACAGGGAGTTGTAGCTTCCATCTGGTTGCAACCAGAGAAACCAGGATGGTAGGGTGGTGCAAGGGAGAACATTGGTTCTCTAATATACAGGTCGGT
>CBVK0100627781.1:0-25010 GCA_900067695.1 Picea abies | reverse complement strand
TGAAGTTGCAAAGAAGACTCTTGTGAGGGTCGAGGGGATGGTGAGAGTGCGTCAAAGAGAGCAAAGGGGTAGTGAGTCCAACACAGTTGTGGAGGGCTATGGAGTGAAGGAGTTGGTAAGGTGAGAGAGCATCCAAGGAAGAAACACATAGGACGATGATGAAAAAATCTCAGAGGAGCCAAGCATGAGCAAGAGTGAAGGGAGATGGGATAAATGCACTGGGCCAATTGCCCATTTATTGCTTCATGCATTGACAACCACCCTAGCCATTAGAGCCAAATTGATGGCTCCCTAGGCCTGGTACGCCTGATTTGTCTTGCGTGAGAGGCCATTAATCGTCCTTGTCTAGACGCAATACCATTACTATCTGTGGAATGTAAGTGATGCGATGTTTATGGGTTGTGGAATGGCACTCAAGGTTAATAAGTCCCCCAACTACTCCTCTCCAGGGGTCCACTAACTTTGATTAGGTGACACCCCATCCAAGGATAGAAAAATAATATTTTTATTATAAAATAATATAATAAATTAAAATTTTAATAAAAAAAAATTATAAAAAAGTTCTAAATAAATAACGATTTTAATCATGTAATTAATATGATAAATTAAGAAAATTTCGAAATAATCACATTTATATTTATTTATTCATGACATTTTAGTTCATAAATTAATTAATATAATATAATAGAGTTTATAATTATATTTATTTATTCATGACATTTTAGTTCATAAATTAATTAATGTGGTTAAAGAGGAAGATATATAATATAATAGAGTTTATAATTATATTTATTTATTCATCACCTTTTAGTGATGAAATTAATTAATGTGGTGAAAGAGAATGATATATAATATAATAGAGTTTATAAATTAATTAATGTAGTCAAATTTAATGTGGTCAAAGAAGAAGATATAAATCAATTTGGTCTTAGTCGTTTTAATCATAATACAATATACAACTATGAAGTATAAATCAATATGAAGTATAAATCAATATGTCAGAAAAAATGATATAGAAAAATGATATAGAAAAATGATATCAGGTAAATATATTTTTATTACAAAATAATATAATAAATTAAAATTTTAATAAATACAAATTATAAAAAATTTCTAAATAAAAAAATTTTAATAGTAAAATTAATATGATATATTTTTTTAATTTACAATTTAAAAAATATACATAGTTTTCAATATAAAATTATAATAAAAGATGTACCTTGGATTTAAGTAAACAAGATTTAGTTTTAAGAAATTAATTTACTTGCCTTAAAAGAAATATAGTTTTAAGAAATTAATTTACTTGCCTTAAAATAAATAAATAACTATCAAAGTTCATTTTTTTCGAAGTAGGATAGATTATTCTACCGCCTCTGAGGAAGAGGTGGGCATCCTCTGAACTATAGGCTGGGAAGCCTAGGAAGAGGTGGGCATCCTCTGAACTATAGGCTGGGAAGCCTTCCTCCCGTTTTTTCTTGGGATGTGTTCTTTCATGCATTGCAGGAACGCTTCTACCTTCTAGGATATCTTCAGAATCTTATTTCCAAGTGGCTGCAACTTCACCAACTTGCCACTCGGTTAGTACAAGTATACATTGACATCTTCTACAAGTTGTGCATTGAGTTCCATATCAGTGAATGAGATGAGGTATGAATCATTATGTTTAATTATGGTTTCTTGTTTCTTCTCAGATGAGAAGTTGATCTTTTGGACAACACCTCTTTGGACAAGGCATTCTTACGGGATTTGGTCGTAGAAATAAATGTGTCTCCTTGCATATGATACCCATTAAATCAAAACTCAATTAATAATATGACACCTTCCCATCCATCGTCTTACCCCTTTTCTTATTCTACTCCCAAAGAATTGGTCTAGTGTACTTTTGATCCAGGTGGATATCGGTGGCCAACCACCTATTCCAAATTCCAACTTACTTATCTTGATAGTTTTCAGTTTAGTATGTTTTTGTGTAATGGGAACATTTCTTTGTAATTTTTATGAGTCTATCGTGAATCCCTACATAACATCCAAGTGGATATTGGTGGCCACCCACCTATTCCAGATATTGGTGGCCACCCACCTATTCCAACTGGCTTATTTTGGAATTTTTCATTTCAGTACATCTTTATGTACTTCCAGGGCCGTTTTGGCGCTCTAAACTGTTTTTTCTTGTATTTCCATATCCAAATTGTAGACGGAGTTAGAGTTTTCTCTCATAATCTGTAGTTCTTGAAAATAAATTTCCAATGGGCTATCCCACACCTAAAGCAGAGATCATATGCAAAAGTTACAACCCTGGAAAGTTAATGTACTAAATTACCCCAATGGGGCCCACATGAATTTTGTGCTTTATCTCCTAGGGTTAATTTTTTGGATGTATAGGGTTTTGGCATTCATGTTTATCATAAAAATTCCTTCAGAGCCTCATTGTAATCATCTTCTTGCAAATGAGCCTAGTCATCACATCTCTTCTCAGAGATAAAGCTGCCATGATTCTAGCGAGTCTTGCACTCTGTATTTTTAGAGTCTCTATACATTTTTTATTTAATATAAATCATGTATTATTGTATTTATCTATTTCTAACAATTTTTATGTGTATTTCATAGTAATATCTCTTCTTTCATTTCGTTTAAAAAATAATCTGGTTCAGTGGTATCAAAACATGTTACTCTTGATTGTTTTACAATGCATGTCCCCAACGAGGTCCGAGTATAAAAAGTTGGGTATCGAGCTTGTCTCTCTTAAGGAAAATATCTCTCACGCACCCAAGAAAACCTCTATGGTGGCAGAAAAGAAAAACAATGGAGCAGATGATTCTATTAACTTATTGCTTGAGCAATCTCTCACGTGACAAAGGGACGAAATGATGGAGAATTTTTCCCACATCCTTCAACGCCTACCGATAGAAATAGAAGAATATTCATCAAGCAAGCACTTTGGAGGAACTTCTCCCTTAAAGGTACATGTTAATTTTGATATTGTTGTATTTGAGGGTCAGATAGATGTAGATGCCTTAGAAAAATGGTTGAATATTCTAGAAGGTTATTTTTTTGTTCACAACTTTTTCGACAGGGAAAAGATCACTGTTGCACTCCTCAAGGTTCTCCCCCATGTCAAACGTTGGTAGGAACCTTACTAGGAGAAAATTTCCACAGAGTAATCTGGAATATATGGGGTCGAGCCCACTTGGAATTTTTTTTTGGATGCGGTCAAGGAACAATACTACCCTGTTGATAAATATGAAGACTGGTACATGAGGTGGAGACAAATGGTGTCGTAGTTAAAAAATAACTTCCATACCTTGCACACCAAGCTGGGTATCAAAGACTTTGAGCAACATCAATAACGTGGGGCTCTGCATAGGTACACCCAAACTAAAATGGATTTCCTAAAAATATCATCATTGGGAGATGCTTATCGATATGTTGTCAAAATCGAGAAGAAATTTAGGAACTAGAAAAAATGGGAGTTCGGGTCTACAAATATACAAAAACCAAGACATGGTACAAATATCCCTAACCAACAACCTTTCGAAAACTAGTACAAGACACAAGAAAAGAAGGGTAAAGGAAAGATGAAGAATAACATTGGAAAGTGGTGTGAATTTCGCAAAATCCCTTGGCACAACACCGATGAATGTCACTCAAAACAGTCATTGGTGGTCGAGGTTAAAGACAAGGAGCCAAACCCTGATTCAGAATCCAATCCATAAAATATTGAAAACAAACAGATCATTGATGCAAATCCTACTTCTATTGTCATGACCATAATAATTCAACCAGTATAACTAGTAGATACTGAACATTGAGAGTGCCTCTTTCATTCATAGATGTGGGTGAAGGGAACCCCATTGCATTTCATTGTTGATAGAGATATCCAGAATAACCTCATCTCAGCTGAGGTCATAAAACTGTTGGGTTTTTCAACAACACCACATCCGCAACCATACACCATCAGGTGGCTTCACCAGAGATGATATCTTCATGTCATCTAGTAGTGTCACATGCCCTATGGAATCTATCCCTTCAAGGATGAGGTAGTGTGTGATGTTTCCCCTCTTTATGTTTGTGATTTTATTTTGGGACAACCATATATGTGAAATCATCATGTTGTTTATGAGTTTCAACCTCGTAGTGTCATTATTACTCAGGGGGGTCAACTCTATAGGATACCATAGGTAGTTATGACTATTGTTCCAGCAAAAATGTTCCACAAGGTAATCTCTAATACTGCAAAATTCATCCTCTTCACAGTTTGTTCAAAGGATGCACAAAAGGCCACTACAAACAATATAGCCTAAGCACCTTCTATCCAGCAAAAGCAGATTGCATAAGAGAAATTAGATATTATTTCTTCACCTACAATGGTGACTACAAAATACCCCGTCAAGCCCAGAGACAACATGTTGGTAGAACAGATTCAACCCCGCTAGCAACCGGTTTATGACAGCCTTCCACAGACCAAGCATCGATCTCACTAATATTCAAATTCATAAAACACTTTCCCCTCTTCCCAGGGCACTGGACGCAATGGAGACCACTGCTTCCTAAGGGGCGAGGATTGATCCAGGTGGATATTGGTGGCCACCCACCTATTCCAAATTCCATATTGGTGGCCACCCACCTATTCCAAATTCCAACTGGCTCATCTTGATAGTTTTTAGTCCAACACATTTCTCTGTAATGGGGAAATTTATTTGTAATTGTGGGTTATGCACCTACAAGGTTGTTGCGAATCCCTATACAGCTTCTAGGTGGATATTGGTGGTCGTCCATCTACTCCAATTGCCTTATTTTGGAGGTTTTCATGTCAGTACATCTTTTTGTGCTTCTAGGGCTATTTTGGGGCTCTAAACAATGTTTTAATGGATTGGAACTATCAAACCATAGACAGATTTAGGGTTTGATGACATAATGCGTAGTTCGAAAATACCTTTCCAATGAGCTATCACATGCCTAAAACGAAGATTGTATGTAAAAGTTACGACCCGAAGAAGTTAATGTACTAACTTACCCCTACGGGGCCCACATGACTTTTGGCGCTTCATCTGCTAGTGTTATGTTTTTGGATGTCTAGGGTTTTGGCATTCATGTTTATCATAAAAAGGCCTTCAAAGCCTCATTTTAATCATCTTCTTGCGAATGAGCGTAGCCGTCACATCTCTTCTTAGAGATAAAACTACCACCATTCTAGCGAGTCTTGCACTCTGTATTTTTATAGTCTCGGTACATTTTTTTCATTAATAGAAATCATGTATTGCGGTATTTCTTTGTTTCTTGCAATTTTTATGTGTATTTCATTGTAATATCTCGACTTTCATTTCGTTCCAAAAATAATCCGGATCACACTGTGAAATGCTAGCCCATACATACCCTTAGAAGGTTCAAATAGTCATGTAATTTCAACCCCGACAAATTCTCTTCTATTGTGAAGCAACGTCGTAGAGTCGACCCATATAAACAAGGTGACTTCACACCCTTTATAGCATCCTTCGCCATAGAAAGACCATGTTTCTTCAAAATCCAAGGGACACCACCTTCTTTAAAAGACAAAGAGGGACAAGCCTCTTCTCTAGTTTCCTTTCTTGGCCAATGTCTATTTTTAGTATTTGAAGCAATGATATCTCTTCTAATAGCTAATGTGTTGCTTTTATTCAATGATATGCACCTCCATAAAAAAGATGAAACATTTTTTAATATATGCATGGGATCTAATAAGTGGCCAATCTTAAGATGATCCCAATATGGAAGATTATAAAATACACATTTTCTTTTCATCTCAATGGGCATTTTCTAAACATAGGTGTCAAAATATTCTGGATCATCGAACATAAGTTCCCCATTTGAATCAAACAATTCTACCATTTTCTTCTCCTTCTCCGTGTCATATACCCTAATCTAATTATTCGATCTCATTATTTCAGGTCTCTCGGTTTTCTCTGGTTTACCATTGAAAGCAGATGCAACTCTTCTATAAGGGTGGTCTTTTGGGAGGAATACCCTTAAACAATCATACATCGGCTTTCCTAGGTGGTTGAACCACCTAGCCTTTACAAAAGTTCCACAACATTGACATCCATGATACCCTTTTGTTACAAGACCTGCGATGTTATTTTATGCAGCGCATGTTAGTGTCAAAATTATAGTTGTACCAAATGAAGCATGCCAAATAACATTACAGATATAAACAAATCAATCAACATGATTACAAGAGCAAATTCCTAGTTGTGGATAATTGTGCATGGTGTACGTACATATGTCATACAACATAAAATACCTCTCCATTGGGATGTTCTTGATACAACATATACATGTATCCATTCCCAAAATTGCTTAAATTCATTGATCAATGGTTGGAGGTAGACATCCATTCTCTTCACTTGTCTTCTACTCGAGACTATAAGAGCGAGCATAAGATGTTCATTATTCATGGACAACGATGGGGGGATATTGCTATTGATCACTACCAGTAGCCAAACAAAATAGTTGGTGTTTTGAAGGGAATATGGGTTAACTCCATCCATAATTATTATCAATCATTGTTTATGGTATTTTTCCTTATGACCTTGGGTCATGTTATAACAAAACCTAATTGTATTCAAAAGACAAACCCTACCCTCACACATACAAACTGGTAATCAAATAACTACTTTTGGAAGAGAGGAGAGAAGAGGTCACACCTTGTATCCTATCGTTTGACGTTGTTCCTCGCTCTCGACCTTTGATTCGCTCTTGATCTCTGTTGATATCAACCTGCAAAAGGAGATCAAGTCTATGCTACCACTAGGTAGTTATGAAAACAATTCATACATGTAAAGCAAGTAAACATATACAAATATATTGAACAATATTACACAAATATGGAGGGAAAGAGAACTCTTTTATTGAAAACAATATAAGTAGGTAGTTACAACTTGACTCTAACTGCTAAGACTGCCTTGAAGCCAACTGCCCAGGTTCCTCCACTAGTCCTTCAAGCATAAACTATGCATGATGACTCTTCCTCGGATGACCTATAAGTGGTAGGAACACACCCTACAGTCATATATAGGGGAGGAAGGAATGATGGAAAATGAGTTTCCAGAACATGGATGCTACTGAGAGGATCAAGGAATGAGGGAAGCTTGCAAAACTGTCAGCATAATCTGGCACCAAGGACGTCCTGCTCACCCATGCCCTCATAGGTACTTGTATACTATCCTCAAGAGGTTGTGGTGGTTGAATTTCGTTATGTATGGGACAAGGGAAGTTTGGGAACGAGCTAAACCGAAAAACCCGCTCGAAAATGTGGAATATTTTTATTTTTTCATATTTTTTAGGGCATACACGAATTGCAAACTAGCAAGGCATGGAATTCTATGGTTTATACATGGGTGACTCATAGATGGAAACAAAAATGTTGTTCTTTAGGTGATTTTGATGAAGGAGGATGGGGTTTAAGTTTGCAAGCTAGGGAAAAGGACTGAGCCATCTCACAAATGTAATTGATGTGACAATTTGTGGTATAACAGATGCCTCCTAATGTGTGAGGTCGGAAGGGAAATTCATGGCTGAAATACATTATAACTTTGAGAGGAAAGGATGCATTGAAGTAGATCCAATGAAGGTTCCCGAATAGCTGATCCAAGAACAAAACCGTAAGCAGAGATCAAGCAAAAGTATTCTCTTCATGAGTCAAGCATACCCATGCTCGAAAGTGATTTAAACATGCCAAATCAAGTACACTGCGGATCCATGGCATATATGAAAGTATGATTGATGTCCATGGCCACAAACGATACACATTGGATCCATGTTATATATATAAAGTAACAATCACGGCCACAAGGAATACATAGTGGATCCATGAAAAAAGTAGATCGTAACCACAAATGGATACACAATGGAGTTATGTCTCAAAATCAAATCAGAGGATATATGGAACCAATGGAGTGAACAAATTGATCCTCTGCAAGTACCAATGTCTAAGGGGCGGTACAATACATGTCGGGTAGGAGCACAAAATACGTGATGCTCGTACTTCACCCAAAGTATTCAAAACGATCCGTCGTGGTACGAGTCTACATTATGTGAATAGATGTGTTGGGGTCGAACACAGTGAGACACCATTTGATTACCTACCATTGATGCATACTGTTAAAAAATGTGAGACGACCCACTAATCATGATAATGGGCATCAAGGTACCACGATACAATGTAACAAGTGCGAATGAATGAAATGGTGTCGAACACCTCATATATTCTATTGATCAGGGGACATTGATGTATTCCCACTATCAATAACGAGGGAACCTGCCATTGATGAATACAAGCTCCAAGGTACCACAAATAACTACAGATTACTATCCCAGAGCAAGATATGCTAAAGTAGATAGGAAGAGATCCATTGGAAGGAAGGAATTAAGGCATCCTCTATCATCCATCATGAGTGGTAGCAGAAAGTCAAAGATTTGGAAGGAATTAGACGAACATACTGTAAGGACCACACCAAGGTATGACTCTGGCATGCACTAGATGGAATAACGAATGAAAAAGACTCTATGAATACTAACCAATGACAAAGTCTACTGAAAAAGATGAGGAATCCAGCAATAGAGTCAAATGGAAACCAATGTACCGCATGAATCCCTATGTGTGATGATTGTTGTTGAAATCGAACACAAAGAAAACCACTCAGTCAATAAACAATGATGGTTTGTCATCCACTGAGCACAAGGTCACCTATCAATGATGGAAATAGGCCCATGGTGCAACTCTAGGTCATACTCTCAGAGAAATGTGTTGGATTCGATAAGAGCAGACCCACCAACAAGAAGTCAATGGGGACCTTCTATACTAGCATGAGTGGAGGACAAATATACTTGTGAGATTGAGACATACTTGACTGACACAGGAAGACTAAATTGAAAGGTCAGATACCTTCTGCAGAATGGTTGACTAAAGCTAAAACTTCCCTTTAAAAAAAGCACAACACATTATGTGACCTAGGTAGCATGGATTATAAACTGGGATACAATCATGATACATGAGGCATCATAAAACACTCCATATGGTTGGAAGAATAACCAACCAAGGAGATTATACTAAAAAATGAGAAAAATGATCTTAAATCCATACTAAACCCAAAATATTGAGATACTCACTCAAATATTGTGCTTTGTTCAAGGGAGTCAAGACTGTTTTCGATAAAAAGATAGGCCCTTTCCCCCTTTTCTTTTTATTTCTTTTTATTTTTTTTGTCTTTTTCATATTATTAAATCCCGAAAAAGAATAAAATAGTGCTATAACATAGTGGAGGAAACGAGTGTCATGGGAAAGAAAAATAGTTCCAAAGCGCAAGGAACATACCTATGTTCAATGCGAGGAAGCAGGTGCAGGATAAGGATAAGGATACTCACATAATGTTTCCTCCAATTTTAAGGCGTCGAGTCACAAAGGCATAAATTGCAAGGCTAGCGACTAGTAGGAATGCATAAGAAAATGGTTCAACAATAACAAGTTGAAGTCAAAATTAGGCCTAAAATCACGAGCGATTAATATGCAATGCAATTACAACTCAACAAAATTTTGGAAGCCCCGTTGGTGAATTAGCCAGAAATAGATTGAGAGGAAGTTATGAGGCTTCAACACAAAGACATGACAGGACTAAAGAGGTCTTATGAGCCTACGTAAATACTGTAGCTTAAGTGTCAAAAATTCCAGTGATGTACTAACTAGGACAACCATGGAGAGGTAATATCTACCATCTGCAAGCAACACCTTTAAGCAGCTTGAAATGTGTAGTGTTGCTAATGAATGGGGTTGATCCTATGGCATATATGTGGTCAATAGGGATAAATGAATTATGTAGGTGGAAATGAACCTACCCTATATGCCAGTAAAGGACACAATATATGTTCAATAATCCAGAAAAGTGATGGCATATGTAGAAATATACATTAGGGGGAGTCTCGTAGGAAATGTCCAGAAAACGATTGAGAAGAATATATGCAGCTTCAACGTAAAGTCACGGTGGGACTAAAAAAGACTCCCAGACCTAATATAAAACTTGGAGAATGGGCGCCAAAATGAAAAGGGGGTATAATTTAGGGTGCCCATGGAATATAGGATCTACCACATGAATTACAACACTTCAAAACAAAAACAAAAAAGGTTCCATGTCACAAATCACTGGGGTCGATCCTAAGGAAAAATGAAACAAGAAATGAATGATGCAAAAATGCATGAAGGGGAAAATCTAACCTATATGCCAATTTCAATATCATTACCTGTCAAAATGGATTGACATGGAAGAAAGGGTACCAAATAAAAATGTCTTCAAAGTCCTCTATGTAAGACCAAAACCACTCACACAGAAGTTAATAAGTTCATTATAGAAACCTCTGATAAAAAAAAGTATTATGGGAATCATACGGAACATGAAAATAAGAAACCCTAAAAGTACAATATGTATAGAGGACTTCACAACCTTGCAGATTATTCATAGTATCTCTCTAAGTAGAGCCCATTGTTAGGCTCAAGCCAAGGGATTCTTTGGTAAACAACTTGTAAATCTTCCAGTTCAGGAGGAGGTTTAAGATACATAATCATAGCTTCAAGGATAGCCTCATCTAAAGGCAACTAAAAAGCTATGAATATGGGGCTTGAGTTCTTACAAACAACAAGATCAAACTCAAGAGGAAAAAAAAAGTCCCTCGAAACAAAAGGGGGAAATGAAGCATCACATGCCCCCATTGGATAAAACACTTAATCAATTATCGAGATCTTATCTCAAGAAGGAGAACATAACTGTAAAAATATCATCTCAGGAGCAATTGAACATCGAGTATAAGACGCCACATATTTCACCTGTGGTGGGGAACAGTCTACTCGAACACTAGGAACACACAAAGGGGAAACAAGGGTGAAGTCAAATTAGGATGGTGATTATCAGATGAAAGTCGATCAACAATGAAAATGCTTTCATTATGAGGGAAATGCATCACATGAAAGAGCATAGACACCACAGCTTTCATAGCATAAACAAAATCATGCCCAAGAAGCAGAATAAATCTAAAGGGCCCGGTACCACTAACAGATTGATTAGAAAAATATTCCCACCTAAGGTAATAGGAAACTGGAGAATAATCCCCAAACATTCTCTAGGTCTTTTGTCGAAATCTAGTAGCTAACGCAAGCCTGGGGGAACCCAAATATTTCCAAGCCAAGGAGGATAAAATACTTGTAGAGGATCCTTCATCTACAATACATTGAAAACTCCTTTCAACATAGATTCAACCATAATTGTTATCTGGTAAGATGTAAAATAAGGAAGGAGAGACTCCACAAGATCATTCAAATCAAAGGAAACCATCCCAGGACTTGGAGGGACCATACTCGAAGAGAGTGGAATGCCCCATTGTTCAGAAGGTACTAAACTAGAAATAATAAATACATAGTTGAAAGATGCATCACTCCCAAAAAGAAGAGTGGGATCGGTCGAATATTTCACCAGCTCAACCACTTTGGATGATTGGTCACTCTCCAAGACAAGAGTGGGATCGGCTGAAGATTGCATCGGCACAGCCACTTCCTCAACCACTAGTTGAATAGTATGCAATACAACATGGTCAATAGATGAATCACCCCCTAAAATGAGACTGGTATCGATCGAAGATGGGATTGGTGCAATCACTTTATCAACCAATGATTGATTAGATTGTTGGGAAACCAAATATGACACAGAACTAGGTGGGCCTTCAAACAAGGACCATGCTCTTCGTACCATGGCAATAGCAGGGCACAAATGAGTAAGGTGATCTCCCTCACAAATATTACAAGTTAACTTGGTATTTCATCTGATACGCCTAGGATTCTTAACAGTATCAATGCCCCCAACCCGACTTGCAGCGACCAGTGGGTTTCCCGTGGCATGACTTGTAATGGCTAGGTTATGATCTCCAACATGACTTATAGAGGTTGGTATTATCTGTTGAGTATGACTAGCAGTGAATATAATTTCACTCCCATCATGACTCACAGAGGCAAGTTTCTTGTCTTCGACATGACTTGCAGAGGTTGTTGCCTATCTCCAACATGACTTGTAGAGGTTGGTGAACTAATGCCATTATGACTCACACTAACTAGACTTATGCTACCAGCATGACTCGTAGTGATTGGTTTCTTTCCCCCCAACATAACACACAAAGGCTAGTGATGGGTCTCCAACATGACTAGCAAAGGTTGTTGGTGAATTATTCTTCTTACTCTTCCTCTTCCTCTTCCTATTCCTTTTAGACTTCTAGTTACTAGTAGAAAGACTTTCACAAAAAGAGGGAGAAGAAGAAGGAGTAGAATTCTTTGATGTAGAAGGTAAAGGATCAACATCCATATGATGCCCATGACATAAAATGATTATCTGAGAAGCATCGAGATCATTCGGGACATTCATATTGTTCCAAAACCAAGCTGATATTCCTACATTCAACCCAGGAATGTTCAAAGTGCCCATCAAAGGGGCACCAACTTTTCCAAAGAATGGAAAAGCATAAGAATCCCCTTGGGTAGTTCCAAATCATTCTTATGCACAATTTCATCCCTTGAGGGATTTCTTATGTCCATAAAAGTCTCACACACCAACTCTAATGAACCGGAGGTATAAAAACCCACGCCTTCTAGGAGGCGGTTGCACACTTTCAATAGAAATACCAGGGGTCCCTCCCGACCAGTGGAGCGATTGGTCGACCACCTTGAATCAACGATCCAAAAGCGACGGTACTGACACCACCTAAGTCCAACAATACATATCAGCGCTCCACTAAAAATTCCTAAGATAAACATCGCAAGCAAACAAATTCTCCAAAACTTCAGCCCATGTGGATGAGGTCCTGAGTCCAAAGGAATGAAAAAGTGGAAAGTGACCTTTCAGACAAAGGCACGAGTTGATTAAGTCTCGTGAACCAATTATCCAAGGAGTCAAAAGGAGTTATCCTGACCTCCATTTTCCAACATTATATGGTGCAAGCACCCATGCTTCACGGGAAACCATCTAGCAATATTGAAATGTGTGATACAAAATATTCCCTAGGTATCACAACAAACCTCTGCAGTCACCTTTGTGATCCCTAGGAAAAGAAACTAAGGTCACCAACTCAGAGTCAACATCCAAGGGGTACAGTCGACATTCTGGATCAAATGTATGGGTAGGGTAATTGAGCCTAAAACTCTTCCAGAGGACTGAAGCTAGATGGGTCAATATCACTTCAAGAAAATCCCCCAATATACAATCTCTTGACTACGCTCAGATAATTTTTGGAGGGGATATCTCCTTGTCTCTCCTTTATGCGACTTCATGTTTGACTCATGTGTTAGAGGAGCTTCTCGGATATACTTATACAACAATTGGATTTGAGACTCTCCCTAGATCATACTCCTATGTTTGTTTTATAGCCTTGGAGAAATTAACTCTCCAACCCAAACCAAGGCCCTAACCCTAGAAACAAAGTATAGTGTAATTTAAGTTTAGGGTTCATTTTAGTGGTTGTTTTTACTCAAAGGGTATGGAGGTGCAACTGATGTTGTTTGAGACTCTTGAAAAAATGAAACTTATAAGAACACTGGCACATAAAACTTTACACTAATTCTTCAATGAAAAAGAGCTTAAAAAAAATGCATGAACTATCCTTCAAACCTTGAAATGCAATTTTTTCCTATGCTAGTATCTTTTTCTTTTTCAAATAACAATGCAAACAATGCAAAGATAGAAAGAGACCTAACTAGCAAAAAAAACTAGATTTTTTCATTTTCTTTTTCTTTCCAACAAAGCAAGCAACATGCCTAAAGACCTGAGTGCTAGTAAGAAAATTATCTTCGTGAAACGTTCAAAGACAAGGGAAACTGAGAAGAATGACCAGCAAACAAGTAAGTTTTTCTTTTCTATTACTAAAAGAAATGAAATGCAAATGAGACGTAATTTTTTATTTTTTCTTTTATGAACATAGGGAAGAAGGTAAAGAGAAAGAAAGTGAACAATCAAGAATCACTGAAAGAAAACAATCAAACAAGAAACTCAGCCAGCTACACCCAACTGACCTTTTGATCAATCTAAAGAACTTATAACTAAAAGACTAACCTAACTAGAAGCAAGATCTTTTAGATGATTTCAAAGTTTTCAGAGACTTAACACAACAATCAAAAGCAAAAGCAAACAAAAAAGGCTGAGATTGTACTAAATATCCAAAATAGATCTTCTAAAACTGAGAGAAAGGCCAAAAAATTCCAATTCTTACATAGATTTGTGATTGTGTACACTAGGAATCGCGGACATATGTGGGTCATACAAGGGAGAATCACAGATATCCATGACTCATAAAGGGACAAAGTGTAGATGGATAAACAAAAATTGAAAAAGAAAAAACCAATCCAGAAGAGGCTTCCAAAGACTTAGAAAAAGTTTCTAGATGGAAAATGCTTTGAAAGAAAATCTCAGAAAACAAGAAAAGTTACAGAAAACAAAGACAACACAATACACCCTAAGACCGACCCAAACTAGGAGAAGAGATCCTTAGTATGGTCACCAATTATGTTTATGGGATTTTTCCCCTATCACCTTGGGTCATGTCACAATAGAGTGAGACCATATATAAAAGATAGAACCTTCCCTCACACACAACAATGCTATGAGAAAATAACTACTTTGAGGAGAGAGAGAGAGAAGAGAGAGAGAGAGAGAGAGAGAGAGAGAGAGAGAGAGAGAGAGAGGCGTCACACCTTGTATCCTACGTCCGATGTCAATCCTCGCTCTCCATATTTGATGTTGCTCTTGATGTCCACCAGTATCAACCTGCAAAAGAAGACCAATTTTGTGTTGCAACAAGATAGTTATGAATTCAAAGCATACATATAAAGTTCAAAAATTCAATTATATGAAGAAAAATAATATATATCAACAGATTGAATCAATTTACACATGTATGGAGAGAAATATAACTCTTTTATTGAAAATGGTAAAAGTGGGTAATTACAACCCGACTCGAACCGTCGGCACTGCCTCAAAGCCAACCATCGAGGTTCCTCCATTGGTCCTTCAAGTGCCAACTCAACAATATGGAACTTATTCAGATGACCCAAAAGGGATAGGAACACACCCTATGGTCATATAATTCAGATGACCCAAAAGGGATAGGAACACACCCTATGGTCATATAAGGAAGAAGAAGGAGTATTGGAAAGCAATTTACAGAACAAAGAGATGCTACTTAGAGGATTAAGGGAAATAGGGAAGTTTGCAAATTCGTCAGCATAATCTTGCACCTAGGATGTCCCCTCCATCCAATCCCTCAAAGGTGATTTTAGACCATCCTCAAGGGGTTGAGTTGGTTGTATTCCATTGTGTATGGGCCAAGGGATGTTTGGGAACGAGCCTAACCGAAAACTATGTCTGAAAATGTGGAATATTTTATTTTTCATATTTTTTTAGGGCATCTGCGAGCTGTAAACTAGCAAGGCGCAAAAATTTGTGGTTTGTACATGAATGACCCATGGATAGAAACAATTTTTTTTTCTTTTAGATGATTCTGATGAAGGAGGATGGGATTTAAGTTTTTTAGCTAGGTAAAAGGACTAGGCCATCTCACAAATGCAATTGATGTGGAAATTTGTGGTACAAAAACCATAGACTTGTTGTTCTAGTTCTCAACAACAATTCACCCCCAATTTTGGCATATGAATCCACAATATATGGTGGTCCCTAAAGGTTGTCTAATGTCCCCCTCTCAACATTCAATCTCACAACTAATTCTATTCCACCATCTCTCTTCCCCTCAACTTGCACAACCCAAGGGATTGAATCCCCGTTCACTTTGCATAGTCCCTCAGGCCTTTCCACTCCCCTCCAGGGCTTCTAGCATAGGTTGGAAGTCCCTCAGGCCTTTCCACTCCCCTCCAGGGCTTCTAGCATAGGTTGGAAAAGAAATATACTTGTTGGGACCTCAATAATTATATAGTTGCAACATGAATTCGCCCAACAGCAAAAATGTGTACTTTCCTTGGAAAATTTTTAATAGCACGTTACTCCTAGATCGTAACCTCTTTCTCCATGAATTTTCATCTCCAAACAATTGCCAAACTTTCCCACAATAGCTACCCTCAAGCTTCATCACTCAGAACTCCATTTTTGGACAGAAAAATCGATGTAAAAACAACTCTCTATGCAAAAAACGTGAATGTGCAAATATGGTCTCCTACCCATACGAATTTCCCTTCTTTCTCTTACTTGCTTGACTTTCACTCTTCCCCAAGATGATTGTATTTATCCCCCATGCTCTCAATAACTATGGGAAGTGACTCTCACACCAACCCCCCCATGCTCTCAATAACTATGGGAAGTGACTCTCACACCAACCCTCTTACATGAATTCAATGATTGAGTTGTAGAACACTCAACAAATAATTGAAGGTTCATGTTAATGATAGTTTAGAGAGAAATGGTTTGGGTTTAATAAACATGGGTACAGTCTCTCCCTTGTATCCTTCCCTCTCTTATGGATACTTATCCCCCAAATATTCGTCTGTGTCCATCTGCATTTGGCGATACATTTTATTAATTATGTTCAATTTACATCATTTCCACATTACAACATTTTGTCTCTTGGCCTACATTACATTTACAATATACATCACTAGTTTGGGGATTGAAAACAAAGATGTCACATTCCCCTCCCCCTAAAAAATACACTATCCTCAATGCACATAACCATACAGTTTAAACATTGACATATATAAAAACATTACATCAAAAGAATTGATAATTCCATGACTTGATGACTCATGCAACAATTCCAACTAGCAATTCTCTTTTCCCCTCAACCCACACATTGGTTGGACATGAAATCTCATAGTTGTGATTCCAAGAACTCCAACTGCCAAAATAGAGTCTTCACTCTTTTTTGTGCAAATGTACATTCAGTTCAATATTTGCAAAAATTTGCAGGTATGCTTCTCGCATGGTTTCCTCGTTCTCCCATGTAGCATCTTCAGGATAGTAGTAGTTCCATTGAACCTTTTCCAAGCCGGTGGATTTTTTCCAAAGAAATTTGACTTTTTGGTCCAGGATGCGCACTAGTTCCACCCGGAAATCTCTTTCATGTTCCGCTTGGATCACATTCCAATCAATCACATGATTAGGATATAGTACATACTTTTTTTATAAATACATGTGGGCATGTTATGAATTATCATGGATGCAAGTAAGTCTAGCATGTATGAAACTAGTCCTATCTTTTCTAAGACCTCAAAAGGACCAAAATATCTCATTTCCAACTTTGGGAAACTTTCCAATTTCAGCGAGATTCTCTTGGCTTTAACTTTTAAAAACACATGATCTCCCACTTTGAATTCTTTATATGTTCTTATTTTATCGTCATAACTCTTTTTCCTATATTGTTTAACTTTCAATTTTTTCTTGATCTTTACCATATGTTCTTCCATTCCCCTTAACTATTCTGGCTCAATCACGACTCTATCTACCGGTTTATCCGAACTTATTGTTGTGTTGCATTTTTTGCCATATAATGCTTCAAATGGGCTCATCTTCAATGATTCTTGATACTCATTATTGTAGGAAAAATCAAATAAGTGGATATAGTGTTCCCACGTAGAAGGCTTATCCATTGCATGCATTCTCAACATATCCTCAATTATCCGATTAATTCTCTCTGTCTTCCCTTCTGACTCTGGGTGATATGTTGTACTGAAATTCATATTTGTCCCAAATATCTTAAACAACCCCTTCCAAAAATTGGAAGTGAACTTGGGATCTATGTTCGACACTATTTCCTTAGGCACACCATGTAGCCTAGCAATATCTCTCATGTAAATTTCTGCAATATTGGTTTCCTTATGAGTTACTTTTACCAGAATGAAATGTGTCGCCTTTGTAATATTTTCCACCACTACCATGATGGAATCATGTTTCCCTATTGTCCTAGGAAATTTGGTAATGAAATTGATAGTAACAACTTCCCATTTCCATTCAGGAATGGGAAATGGCTGCAACAATCATGTTGGATGTTTGTGCTCATCCTTTACCTTCTGACATTCCATGCATCTAGACAAATAATCAATGAAATATTTCTTCATACCAGGCCAAAAATATTGGCCTCTTACAACTATAATAGTTTTATGATATCATGGATGTCCAGCATATGGCACAATATGCATCTCCTTTAGAAGTAAATTTCTCAATTCCTAAGAATTAGGAACATAAAATATGTTCCAAAATAGGAGGATTCCATCCTCTTCTATCTTGTAATCCTTATGTTTATGTTGTATATCATTCTACCTTAATCTTTCTATAACTTTCGCATCATGTTGATCTGTTGTTACAACCTCTATAACTCTATCTTCTAAATCTATCTTGTACATACTAATGGTTGTAGCATGCATTTTATGCACCCTTTTGTTGAGTGCATCAGCCACCTTGTTCTCTTTTCCTTTTATGTGCTTGATATCAAAGTTATATTCACTAAGAAATTACAGCCATTTATGTTGTCTAGCATTTAGTGTTGGTTGTTCGAAAAAGCATTTCAGGCCACTATAGTCTGTCCTTAATTCAAATTTTCTTCCCATAAGGTAATGCCTCCACATCCTTAAGGCATGTACTATGGATGCCAACTCTAAGTCATGTGTGGCATAATTTATTTCATGTTCCTTCAATTTTTTGGACTCATAACAAATTACATGTCCATTTTTCATAAGGACTTAACAAATTACATGTCCATTTTTCATAAGGACTCCACCGAGCCCTTCCTTCCATGCATCTGTACACACAACAAAATCCTCATATGGATATGCAACTTTTAAAATAGGTGCATTGGCTAATAAATATTTTAAGCACTGGAAATTTTCTTCACACCTGGCACTACATTCAAATTTTACTCCTTTCTTTTGCAAAGTTGTTATTGGGTGTGCAATCTTGGAGAATCCCACAATGAATCTCATGTAGTAACCAACTAGACCCATAAATGATCTAACCTCTGAAATGTTTTTTGGCACTGGCCAACCCTTGATTTCTTCAATCTTTTTTGGATCCACTACTATGCCATCTTAAGAAACATTGTGACCCAAATAATGGATCTGATTTTGATAAAAAGTGCATTTACTCAATTTTGCATACAATTGGTGCTCTATCAACACTTGTAGCACCATCCTAAAATTTTGCTCATGCTCCTCCTCAGTCTTGGAATAGATAAGAATAGCATCTTATAATATGATGACAAACTTGTCCAAGAAATATTTGAACACCCCATTCATCAGACACACAAACTTTTTGGTGAATTTGTCAACCCAAAAGGCACCACCACAAATTCATAGTGTCCATACCTTGTATGAAAGGATGTTGTGCTAATATCCTCTTCTCTGATTCTCACTTGATGATAGCCTAACCTCAAGTCAATATTGGAGAATATTTTTTCTCCTTTCAGTTGATCAAATAGATCATCAATCCTTGGAAAAGGATGGGTTCTTGACGATAAGCTTGTTCAACTATCTAAAGTCAATACATAACCTCAGTGTTGCATATTTTTTCTTGACGAAAAAAACTAGGGAACCCTAAGAGGAAACACTTGGGCGTATGTACCCTTTCTTTCAAAACTCTTCTAGCTGCATTTGCAACTCTTTTAGGTCTAGTGTGCTCATTCTTTAGGGAGTTTTGGACATTGGGGCAGCTCTAGGCATAAATTCAATAGAGAAATCTATATCCCTCTTCGATGGAAATCCTGGCAGCTCCCCAAATACATCTTCATATTATTTCAAGACTAGCTAATTTTCAATACTTGGCTCCTTATCCTTTATAGGTTCTTCCATATGGGTTGCATATATCTAGCACCCTTTCCTAAAACTTCCTTTTATTTGCAATGTTGAAATATCTTGGACATATATATGCCTTGGAATACCTTGTATTTTCCTTGAATTGCCTTCTTCATCAAGACATGTAAAAACCTTGTTATAACAATCTAAAACAACACAATGCTTTTCTAGCCAATCCATACCAATCAAGTAGTCATAAGACCCAAGCGGTATGATGTTCAAATATGCCTTGGTGTTAATTCCATTCATGTTTATAGGGAATTCCTTAACAATCTCATTAATTGGTCTCTTGGTTCTAGTATCTAGTTGAACTAACCAAGACATTTCATGCTTACATTTCTTCAATTTAAATCTTTCAACTAGATTTGGATCTATATAGCTATGACTAGCTCCATGATCAATTAACATAGCTATGAGATGATTATCAATCTTACCTTCCACTTCAATCATGTGGGATCGATAGTCTATTTGTCTATTGTCCAAGGTTGCACAGATCTTTATCGTTCTTTTTCCAACATCCTCTACTATCTCCTCTTACCAGATGTTATGCATAATATTCATATTATCTCCTCGGTGAGGACAATATTTATACATTTGATCTCCTTCACATCCCCAACACTTTATGGGCTATTTTCTTGTCCTCTTTCCCAAGGACTCTATCATTTTTTTATCACCTTGAGATGATTGTTCTTGCTAATGTGCCTGAGAAATATTCCATATGAAAGGTGGCTTGAATCATGTCTTCCTTTGATCCATATTTCCTTTATTATTGTCATCCTAGGCCCTTTGTAAATTTATCCTTCCTCTGTTCTGCTCATTCAAATACTTGGCCTTTCTTATGGCTTCTTCTAAATTATCGGGCTCGTCAAACTGAATTTTATCCTTGTAGAAGGATGGAAGTCCACTCAGGAACCTCTAAATTTTGACCTTCTCATCTCTGATGAAGCTCACATACCTGAGAAGTTCCAATAATTTTTTCTTGTATTCATCCATAGTCATGATCCCAAGTTTGAGTTCAAATAACTCTTGCATATTCTTGTCATAATATTTCTCTGACAAGTATTGTTGCTGAAAATATTTCTTGAATTGCTTCCAAGAAATTATTTTCTCTTCAAAGTTTTTAACTTGCTTCAGTCGATCCCACCACATATATGCCTTTCCTTGAAGGTGGTAGACTACAATTATGGCTTCTGCATTTGATTATTAATCATGTAACTAGAAATATTTCCTCATTCCCAGCAACCATGCTTTTGCATATTGTCCTTTATTGTTTTGTCCATAAAAATATAATGACGTGATCTTCCTAAGCTCCCCTTACAAGTTGTATCACCCATGTCTCCTTGTTTGATTCCTAATAAGAGATACACTTGGGTTTCTTTTCAAACTTGAATGTGCATATGATATTTTGGTTGAGTTCCCATGGGATTGATGATGTTGATGTCTGTTAGCAATCCTTTATAATATAGATTCTCCATAATCATCCCTCCTATCATGAGATCTAGATTATTCCACTTACCTTCCACTAGATTCTTGATTTGTGCCCAAATATTTGTTGACTTTCTTCTACAACACATTCATGATTTTTAGTATCTCCTACTGAGCTTTCATAATACTTTCATTATTGACTCTATAGACCTACACTTCTCTTTGCAGGCTTCTCATAGTCACATGATCATGCATTTCTCTTCGTCCATTAGACTCTGTCTCAAAATTTCCCATGATGACATGCAGACCTCTAATATCTTCTTCATGTTTGTAGGACCCTTAATAACCCTCCATATCTCTAGTTCTCATATAGAAACTAAATTTCATTTTACTATTATATATTTAATTCTACAAGTATGTGCATGCAATAATTGTTGTTAGAATCAAGCATATTGAAAAATATTTGTTAATTAGATTACATGTTATTCTTCACATCAATTTATGAAGAACACAATGCACCCAGTCAAAATATGATTCCTTAAAAACATTCTTATCTGAAACATCTCTCCAATAGTTGTACTCATGCCTCATTCTGAATTTTGAGCAGAAAGTTACAACATCCACATGTTGGAATTCCCACTTTATCACTACTACAGTATTACTTTATTACTTTCTGAAAAAAACATTAACACTCAATTCAAAATTCTAGGTGGACATGTGTCTTGTCCTCCTCAAGACCTTTCCAACGACCATTATTTTGCTCAAATTTGAGATTTTAGCTAAAATTTATGGTCCAAAGAAGTTTTGATTGTTTTTCCCAATTTATCCTTGTACGCTACAGATGTCTTCATTCTCTTTTTGCACATTTTTAAATACCCAAATCCAAAATATGGCTCTATGGTTATCTTCCATGGTTCATAATATTTCAATAGACTACTCTTGTACCTCAAATGGACTTATAAGCAATGAGTTATTCCCTCTGGAAGTAAATCGGTGCCGAAATTTCACCTTAATTGTTTCAGTTGTAACTTTCTCATACATGCTTTGTTTTGTACTCAAAGTAGTTCATTCGATAGATCTCCTCAATTTCTTTTATTTAATATGCAGAGATAGAGTGTACCTTGATACGTGCTATTCTTGTGGGTTTTGATTAAAAACGTATTTTAGGGCTTCAAAATCGCCCCGCAAGTTCATGACCTTTAGAAACCCAAAAAAATCATAGAAATTTGATTATTTTACTATTATAACTACCTTTTAAATCTGGGTCGTCGTTCTCAAATCGGGTGAAATATGAGCCTTAGATCCACTAAACCTTTCCAAACCTCATGGATCAATCTTCACCATCGATCAACATCTTGAAACAATCTGGATCGTTGATCCAAACTCCATCGGTGATCAATGGATCAACAATTCTCTTTGGAAAATCAAACTTGCTCATGAATCTCCCCAATGCTCGACCATCATCCATTGGTCATCGGTCATTTCTCTTGGAAACCACTTGCAACACATCATTAAACTAGTTAACACAACCATTGGTCGTCGGTCATCTGAAACACTCTCTCAATTCAGCCCGTCGTCCATCGATCGTTCCTGTTAATTGATGAAAACACTCATCCAAATCGGCCAACTTGACCATCGGCCATCGACATGGAAACTAATGATGTGACATGACACATGGATGTTGATATGGCATGACATGGCATCCTGAGGTATCAACTTGGTTGACGTGGTAACTATTGACGTGTCATGACACATCATCACCCTCTTTTATCCTTCAGCCATCAATCATTTCTCTTGGATGACCCAATTACCTCATTGATTCTTCTGACCCCCTAACCATCAACCATCGGTTGTCAACACTTTCTCTTGCTTGATTGAAACACTTTGCTAGATTGGTCGACACCCGACCGTCAGTGATTTATGTTGGCGACCAAACACTTTGCCAATCTAGTCGACCCCCAACCATCAGTCATAGACCGTCACTGATTTCCTTTGGCAACCAAACATTCACCAATCCAGCCAACCCCCGACCATCAATCGTCGACCATAGGCGATTTCCTTTGGCCAACTCCAATACTTAGAAAACTTTTCGACCAATATTCAATTAATCTTGATCGTTGATCTCCAAGCTAAGATGATCTTGATTGTTGATCGACTCCAACTCCCAAACCATCGAAACTAATCTAGACTGTTGATCTAATTCAACTTCCCAACTACTGAAAATGAATCCAAACCATTGATTTGGTCCATTTTTTAAACAATCATAAATGAATCTCAGGTGTCGATTTGATCCCTTTTCCAAATGGCTGAAAACGAATCTTGGTTGTTGATCAGCCAAGCCTTAACAACTTTTGAATTCCTTATAAATTTTTAAATTTATTAAAACGAATCTAGGTTGTTGATCTCAAGATCAAACACGATCTTGGTCGTTGATTCCTCAAACTCTCCCAGTTTTGTCAGCCTCCATCAAAACACGAATTTCGACCTTGCAATTTCTATCTAACTTTGCAAATATATAGATTGATTCCATTAAACATCTGGAAATTATATCTTGAAACTTTCTCATGAATTTGGGGATTTCTCTTTGGTTATCATTATTTTCCCCCAAATTTGTCACAGATCGAAATCCGTGAAAGTGAATTTATCCAAATTCGCACCAGTTATTGGCCCATACAGGTCCAATGTTGAACTTAAGCTCTAATACCACTATGTAATGTACCCAACCCCCAACTGGGTCAGGTTACTACTAAAATGACCCAATAGAAATTTTTGATACTAAATCAAAATGTAGAAATGGTACACAACATGACATTAAAAACTAAATCAAAATGCAGAAATACCTATGCTTCTTAAAAATGTAAATGCAATTACTTAATTGTGCTTAGTAACAACTAAATAACACAATTATCAAAGTTGGTAACTCGACCCTGCCATGGAGGCCCAAAACTCACCCCTTGGGCCCTCGCATGCTCCGCCCCCGGATGTTGAAGCTGCCTTCTCCTCTCTGCTAGCTTCATTGCCCATTTTGGCCAAACTCTAATAGAAATCCATACCCATTCTTGTTAAAAAAAAACAACTAAATAACACACAACAACATTCAAACACACAAGTGGTAATTCATATGCATCATTTTTCTAACAATAAGCACAATAACCAAAATATCTCAGAGTAAAAATACACACCAACTATATCAACATTTAACATGAATAAACACAGCAGATGAGAACACTTATCTTATAAGAGTATGAAACCTATTACGGAGAACGAACGGTCCTGCCAAGTATAGACTTTTTGTTCCATTTCTCAACAGAAAGTCACCCTTGAGATGGGGTTATGAATCCACAAGAGACGGTGGTCACTAAAGGTTAGATAATGTCCCCCTCTCAACAGTCAATCTCATAGATAGTTCCATTCGTCCCCCTCTCAACAGTCAATCTCATAGATAGTTCCATTCCACCAGCTCTCTTCCCCTCAACATGTACAACCCAAGAGATGGAAATCCCCTTCACTGCTCACAATCCTTTAGGCCTTTCCACTCCCCTCCAGGGCTAATTCCAACACAGGTTGGACAGGAAATCTACTTGTTGGAACCTTAGGAATTCTATAGCTACAACATGATTTCACCCAATAGCAAAAGTGTATGCTTTCCTTTGTGAATTTAAAACAACACATTACTCCTAGGCACGCAACCTCTTTCTCCATGAATTTTCAGCTCCAAACAACTGCCAAACTTTCCCAC
>CBVK0100627766.1:0-13258 GCA_900067695.1 Picea abies | reverse complement strand
AATTATTTATTGCCTAAGAAATTAGGCGAGTTATAATTTCTAAGTTTTTTCCTCAAATCGCCTCCAAAGTTGGAGTATGTGCTGGTGGTTAGGCCTTGACATGGAATTCCAATGTCTAGTGTCTAAATGTTTATATTACCATGTTAGGTCATCTATATTGAATCATATGGAAATTACGCTAAGTCCCCCTTAAGATTTTTTAAAGTTTTGAATCAATACAAAATTTCCCGCAAACGGTTATTTTAATTGTAAAAGTCAAAAAAGTCATAAAAGTGGCATCATATTTTGTCATATGTCATGTTTGTGCTCGTTTTCTAGGCCAGAGCACCCCTTAAACCCTTATCCCCCCTTTGTTGTGTCAAAAAAGTGATTTTTATCACTCAAAAAAGAGTTTTACTCACAAAAGGAGAAAAAGACACGAAATTTTCAATAAAAATCAACAAGTTATTAATAAGGAAACATGTCGGGGACATGCTTTCCCTTTGTCTGGAGTCCAAGACTGAGAGGTTGAGTTCTTCCTTTAGTTAGGCGAGTTAGTTGAGTGATGTGACTAAGGGGGATAATCCCTATGCTACCACTCAACCTCCCTTTAGCTAGGTGGCGGATTTGGAGAGAGGGGCTTCAATCCCAATGGGAGAGACTCGCCCTCTCTACCTAATATTCACAAGTGGCACCTCCCCTTATTCTCACATGTCTTTTAAACTAAAGAAGACTCACCCACAAGTGGAGATGTGTCCACTCATTCCTCCACTCATCCTCACTCAACCCATGCGCACTCCCCCTTAGCTCATGCGCATTGCCTTGGAGTTCTCACCTAGTTTGCTATAAAAGCAAGTCAACCCCTCCCTTTGTAGCTAATGGGAGTCGGACTATGCTTCATGTAATCATTTTTGTAAAGCTTTGATGTTATTTGGAATAGAAGAGACTTTGGAGGTCAAATCTATGGTGGTTGGACTCATGTGTGGATGAAAGTCATGCTATTTTTGAGGTGATGTTGTTTCAATACTTGCTTACGTATATTGTTATTATTGGCTAATGGTAAAGATATTATTATCTATTTAGAAAGGATTATTAAGTTTTGTTGCATGCTAATCCTTTTGCTTATTTACATTTGAAGTTTAAAGCACATTTGTTGTTTTTGTTTAAACTAAGATGCAACTTGAGTTTCTTGTGTAGGTAACACCAAAGTTTAACAGTGATTTGCAAGCCTTTGTGAAGCATACAGGATCTAAATTTTGGAGGCGTAGAAGAGCTGGTTTGCATCAATTACTTGTCCAAGAAATCATTGAAGACATTCTGCCCTCTTCCTTCCACTAAAGGGACCCCATTGCCCAAAGGAGTTCCAAGCTCAAGCGAAGGATCTCTCCTTCACAAAAAACTTTCTATCTCCTTTTCTTTTGATTACCTTTTGTACATGCAATTGCTAGATCTAATCAAAGTTTCAAAGATAAATTCTAAATTATTCTAGCCTTGCATGCAGTAGCACTTGAATCTAGTTTTACTTTTCAAACATCTCGAGGATAGATCTAAGTAAATTTTTCACTTTTGCAAGTTCTTTACATAGAAATTTTTAGGCATAAAGTGAGATTGTTTTCATTAGTCAAATCAAGCTAATTAGTACTTTTTGCTTGCTGTTTTAGGACAGCAAACGGAAACAACTAAAAGAGCCTCTTTTAGTTTCCTTAAGCTGTCAAAAAACCTATAAATATTTCCCTTTTTTGCATAAGAAAAATTCTAGAAAAAATCTAGCTTAGGTCATGCTTTAACAAAACATATTCTTAAAGTGATTTTTGGCAAATTCTAATAGATTTGTTTGCTAGTTTTTAGCAGGTCCATGATAAAACAAGGGGACACTCTAGCGAATTTTGGACTAAACTGAAGAAAATTTAACCCAAGAGTGAACCTTTGAAGACCAAGACCAATAAAAAAACCTTTGTAAAAGCTTATTTCTTTTCAGATCCAATCTATAAGGAGATCCAAGAACCTCCCAAAGAAGAAAAGAGAACAAGGTCCTCATTGTAATCGAAAGCAATAAAAGCGAGCCTCATAATGCCCAGTTTCTTCTCCCCCTTTGGGGGATTGGTGTGGTGGTGTTGGTTGGTTTCTTTTGTTTCTTTCACTTTAATGCTCTCATACAATCTAAAGATAAACTAAAAGGCAAATCAATCAATCTATCTTAATCACAACAACACATAGCTTGGTTTCTTTTGGGAAGTAACACTTAATTGTTAGATTAGTTTCCTTTTGCAATCTTTCATTTTCAGTTTTGCATTTCAATTTTGGAAAATAAACCCATCCCCTCAGCGCCTCTGCAAAGAGGTTGGACAGTGTGGACAGTAGTAATTAAAAAATATTTACTTTTATGCAATTTCAAGTTGGCAAATAAACCAATCCCCTCAGCTCCTCTGCAAAGAGGCGGGTTAGCATGGATTTAGTAATTAGCACAACATTTCATTTTCTGCAATTTGTTTCATGCAATTTTATTTTGTTGTTTAAAATAAACCTTCCCCTCAGCTCCCCGGTGTATGCTCTGAACCCTTGCGAGCCTAGCACGATCCTGGGAACTCATCAGAACCGGGGTTGGTCATTGCGGAGTAGTTTTAATAGAACAATCTCAAAAGGTGCTATCTCAATATTAGGGAAACCGCATGAAGGGGGTGTGTGAAGTCAGACGGGAACTTTGAGATCTAGGTTCTCCCTGTGTTGGACCTCTGGCACCTTCATTGAACTTGTCATTGAAGCCTTTGGGGCATCGACAAGTTCTCTGCATATTTCCAACCAAAGAGATAGCCTCTGAAGAGGCCACACATTTGCTTAGTTTATTTCAAGCATTTCAAGCAATTTCATAAAATAAATTCACATTAACCAAACCTTAAAATTCTCAAAGACATTACCCACAGGGTACATCACACCTTCAGCAGCAATTTACACTATCTCATTGGCACTGGTCTCAATTTTTCTTACTAAGAAGCCATTTGCTTCAAAATTTCCATTTTGCAAAGCAACTCTTTATTTCATTTGAAGAATTTCTCAATGCTCATGGCTATTTCACTTGCAAACACCAGTATCCTTTAAATATATCTTGTGCAAGTATTTCCTTATTGAATATTTCTTCATGAGTCTATTACTTCAATGAATGTATGAATGGTATATGTTGCTAAGTATATTTACTTTTGTTGTAATTGTCTTTACTGCAATAAACTCCTAGATTTACCTTTTTTGTACTTAGAGTCTAGACTAGTTTCCAAAGCCTTTGTATTTTTGTTAGGGACTACCCCCCTTGGCTTCGCTAGGAATTGGCCTAGACGAAGGAGTCGAGGATCAGGTGACAGCACCTTAACTTGAGACTTGCCCCCAAGGACACACCAAGTGGATTGAATATTTCTTCCACGTTACCCAGGTGTGTATAAAGGCGGCAACAGTTCCTTCCCATGAAATCCCATAAATCTACACTATAAATACAGTATGGATTTTCAATGCCGCCCATAAGTTATATATACTTTCATACGACATTTGAATATATGAAAATTTTATGGATTTATATTGCACTTGTTGGTTTCCCTGTTATGATGAAAATGTATTTGACTTTCCAATTTCATTCAACACTCTTTCAAAACTGAATATCTGACATAAGCATAGTTGCTAGAACACATCAAGGATATGGCAAGAAGTTATGACTCTTCAGGACAAATCTATTGTCAACCTGAGTTGCAGTTATTTCCCGTATCATAGGATTCGATGATCTAGGAGAAAATTTTTGGGTTTTGCCAAACTCTTGAACGTAAACATATACATTAAGGAAAAAAAACCATCTTTGTCACCAGTAAACGTTTGCCATCTGGATGAACATTTGTTCTTGGTTTGAAAATCTCAAATGCTTGAGTATGCAAATTACAAAATCCCTAACCTATTCTAATGAGAGATCTCGTGCAAGCACGAGGACAAGACAATTTCTATAAAAAAACAAAAAAAAAAACATATTGAAACCTAGTTCAAACAGGATACACAACTTCATGGTAGACCTCACTCCATTTCGGCCCAATGCCTTGTTTGACAGGCTCTTTCCTGTCAACCCTAAATTGTACAAGTATGGGTCCCATTTTCCTTAAAAATAGGGAAGCTTATGTTATATCACAGAGAAGACCACGCCTGACAATAAAAGTTAAAACAGTGACCAACAATGATGAAAGGAAGTTTTAGAATTTGGTGTTTTAGAATATACTCTAAACTCTGCTTTGTTCATAATCATATGAAACTCCAAATATTGCCACAAATGGCCAAAGGGACTATTAAATTTGGAAGTACAACAATGTATAAACAATGGGAGTGCTAAGGAAGCTCTGTAAGAACCAAGACCACAAGGAGAATGCCAAAATAAATGACATTGAACCCTAGCAACCCCAAAAGAAGACAACAGGCGAGGGTTTGATGGGCTTCTAAATCTTTTGACAAAATTTATATATACATAGCTTATTTACTATTTGCTATTGAACAACATTATAAATACATAGTTTCCAAATTTTACGACTAACATATTTGAATTCATTGAACTACAATTTTGTGTTACCCTGATTAAAACATGAATGCAAAGCTGGTAATTTAGATTCCTACTATCCCATTAGTTGGATTATGCTTTTATTTCCCCATTATAGTCCAAAAGACAAAAACACTTTGATACCATGCATTCTCATGAAAAGAAAACTCACGGGACCATAGGGCCATCGAAAGCCACTGCTTTGCTGTCCATGATGATTTCCTGGTACTGCAAACGATCGAGCCAAAAAGCGAACCTGCCAAAAAAACAGTTCAATGTAATGACAGCGCCAAGTTAAGATGTCAAAGACAGCTACCTACTTTAGTATAAATCAACATTAACACTAATGCAAGTAAAGCTGAAGCATTTAAAATATGAAGCAATACTTAGAACCAAGACAACAGATCACATCAACTAGAATTGAAGACAATTGTCAGTAGCTTATAATGCACATTTAAGGATCTACCTTGATTGTCTTTATGCAAAGGATTATTTCCCCAAGCTCTCATGTATCAACGTCAATCAATAATACATCTATAATCTGAGCCTAACTAGGTTTCTTAATAGGAAAGCATATCCAACCTCTATTTCCCCCATGGAGGTAGTCTAATCTACGAAGAATGGACCCAAAAACAATGAAAATAGCCTGGCAATGTTGGGGTTAGTTTTTTAAGCAACAAACTCTATTGGACTTGTATACTGTATTGTTTTGGCAATGTTTCTTCGATTTCTAATAATTGTGTGTTTGAGTACAGTAAACCCTAAGTAGAGTCAAATGAGAATCAACTAACCAAAGAGCTTGAGTCAATATCCTTAAATCTTTGAGTAAGATTGAAAAAAGATATGCCAGAAGTAACAAAGATGCCTCTGCAAATGTAGTAATTTCACCTAGAATAGTGAGGTGCATCTATAGCCCAGGTAGATGTGTCACGTCTGTAACATTAATAAACTAAATTGAAACAAAAAATGAAGTCCATAAAACGAAATAATTTAAAAATAAACAGACCATAATAATAAAAAACTAAAATAACAGGACCATACTAATTATAAAACTCTCATAAAATAAACCAGCATAGATCCATTATAACCCTGGATCTTTTAAGCACCGAGAGAATTATGTCTGTTTCTTTTGATCCGTGTTGATGCTTATTATATCCGGGGTTAAGATGGAGATATGCCGGTGTACCTTATTACAAAGTTATTTTCACTTGAGTTATAAAATAGGCTGTCAGTGCTCACAACATGACACCCTCCAATAGATCATCTCCCAAAACAACTAATTTCCAAATGTCAGGACTCGGGACTATATGATTTGATTGTCTTATTGCTTCATACCATGCATTGAACAACTCCAGTTAAAAGATCTTATTTAATCTTATTGGACTCCAATGTATACTTCTAAATATATCGGTGAAGAAACACCAAGGTAATTGTAATATCTAACATAAAAATCATAAAATTATAACAATGAGATTAAATTAGGAAAATATGAAATCTTCAAAGAAGTAAATATACCTGGTCACCAGAAAAGTTCTCCAAAAACGTTTGTGTTACATTGACCTCACCAAGAGCCTGAGCAAAACTCTTGGGGGACACACGTTGTATCAATTTTGCAAAAAAGTGCGACACCTGGAGGTTTAAAAATTAAGCAAATGAAAAAATGAATTGCAAACTGCAATGTGCTTTAAGGAATTTAAATCCAATTCTTACGGACAATTCAACCAAAGTGTGTACAGATTAAAGTGCTAAACATCAAAAGTTCAAACTCCAACCTAAATTTACAATTACCTCAGGTTGTTTCAAAGCAGCAGCAGCCCTTGCAGAAATATCTCCATACATAACATATCTGCAATAGGGCAAAGTCGACACAACATTCATATCACACTCTAGTAAATCCACATTTTGGCATCCCTATGAACATGCACAATTAAATGCCATTGCTAATCATCCGCTCACAGATGATAAACAATAAAAAAGCAGAATAATTTGGTCAACGAACATTAAAATTGCATATTTTTCAATGACAGAAGACCTCAATTGAGTAACTTCCTTGAGACAACATAACCAAACAATCATCCAGCAACTGCCCTGAGACAACATAACCAAACAATAACCCAGCAATGTATTTTGATCGGTGATGATTCTAGCCATACTTGAAACAAACGATCCAATTTTCTGGGGAGGTGCTCGTCTTCTTGTTCTGCTGTGATGATGCAATATCTCTCTATCTATTTCATGAAGACTGGTGACCTTGTAAGGACATTTTCAGAAGATAATATGCAAATATAACATAAATATTCAAGTTATCACCTGAAAAAAATGATTGCTGAAGGTGGAAAGATGCATAGCAATATTATACCTGTCCTAAAATGTTCAGGCTTTAAATGCTATTATCTTAAGAGGAAAAAACATATAAACATGATGGCAAAAAGTGTCATTGTTCATGACTTAGCCTCTTTTGTTGAGTGTTCTTCACAAGCATCAGTCCAAATTTTCTATGATGCAAATTCATACAAGACAGACCCCATTTACAACACAAATAAAGCAACATATTTAATTCATTGCACTCGAATTTGTTATAATGTATGTTAACCTTCCAGCCAGTGATGTATGGGAGACCCCACCCCCAAAAAAAAGCGAGCAAAAGGCCAACAAAGACCAAGTGTTGGAAGTCAAAGAGGCATACAAGTGTCAAGGGGCCGATTGGTCAGTTTTCCAAGATGACAGTTCTGGCAACCAAACTAGAATGAATGATGAAGATAAGGTTCAGAAGGTTTGGTCCAGTGCAATTCAAAAGATTCAAAAGGTTGAACACTTTGTTAGTAGAAATTTCTAAGTTTGAAAGGTTGAGAACAGTTTCTCAAGCACTGCTCAAGAAGTTCTGTAGCTAACAAGCTTGGAATACTGACAGACTAGGCTGAGGACGATGTGATTAGCTGTGCCTCAGCGCAAGACAAGCCTCTATAATTTCAGACGGCTATTTTAGTAATCCATGTGATGTGATTAGCTGTGCCTCAGCGCAAGACAAGCCTCTATAATTTCAGGCGGCTATTTTAGTAATCCATGTAGTTAGACAAACGGTTTAAGCCTTTTGTGAGACACGTGAATTGTAATAATTGATTTTAAATTGTTAATGAATCTGGAGTTTTCATTCCCGTTGAGTGTTTTCTCAAGTTAAAACTATTGTTGTCGGCTGAGTAAATTTGTGTATTGATTTATGTGTTATGTTTAAGTTGGGTACACAAATAATACCAGTAGTTAATTAAATTCATTCAGGAATGCCGTTGGGAGATTCTGACTCACCCATTGGGTAAACGAATTAATTTCTCAAACTTATTTTCCAATGGTTTGGTAATGATATAAGTTTTCTGCTTCTTTAAGAGATAATACATAAACTCGATCTCTCCCTTCACTGCCCATCTCGATCTTTCTCTTCACCACTTGCGATCTGATGTAGTGGCAGTGCACCTCACTGTGTTTGGTACGTGCATGGTACATTGGATCCTTGGAAAGTGCTCTCATTATCACAATGAAGCACTTTGAGGTGATCTTGCCTTAAGTTAAGGCTTTCAAGTACTTGGTGTACCCAAACTACTTCTCACATAGCATTCATAGTTGTTCGAACTTCTATCTTTTGCATCTACCGTAGACAATGTACTACTTGTTACTTCTTACTTGTTCAAAAAGTTGCACCTAGTCCTAGACTGAACATGTACCCTAATATTGACTTCCTATGATACGTCAAATTCGGTTTAGTGTTGGTCAAGTAGATCAAGCTCCCAACCAACTGCCTATATGTGGTGGCATTCACCAGCTTAGAAGTGTCCTCAACTATAAACTCCAAACTAGTCTCCATGGCTGAAGAATAGATTGCAATCCACAATTGAAATCTCTAAAGTATCTCCTTCACATACTTGCTTTGTGAGACAGAAATGGTGTCCTCATTTGGCCACCTCTCTTGATCCGAATTAGATCTGAAACAAATGAATGGGTAAGACTCGGTACTTGCCAGACAATTCGGCAATTTATGTAGGTTATCTAAACTATGTAAAAGATGATGCGAAGTAAAGTGAACAAGACAAAAGAGAAATTCATAATTAAATGAAAAGAAAAAATATAATAAAGGAGAGAAAAGAGTGAGCAATAGGAAATGAAAGGTCAACCTGTTGGCCTTCCATTACCCAAGCTCTCCCTGTATCTTCATGTAATTTCAATCCCAATGGGTCTTTTGGCCAAGGAGAGGAGAATGTATAGCAAGTTGTTATTGCAGAATTTGTACTTGTGCAAAGCCCACCACAAGATCCCCAAATCCTGCATAACTATGGAAGACCCTACCATTGTCACCTTAGTAAGAACTTCCCTTGTTTTAGTGATGAAAGAGGTCCACTACAAGGGAGGCTTCCCTAGTGACCTCAAGGGATAACAATTTCCAAGCTAAATTATGCAAGAACAACCTCTTATGACACTGGACACGATAAGTTGCAATGGCTAATACAAATTTGCAATAGTAAACAATTATATAACAGCAGTAAATGATTTGTCACAGCAGCAACAATTAATGCTCCAAAATGCAACAATTGACCATGAAAACTTAACATACATCCACTTGAACATTGTCCAATTGTTAGATGCAATTTTTGAATGAGTTAGGCCACCTTCACAAGAGTGTATGCAGAAAATTAGAGTGTTTTCAAGTGGCTATAGCAAACTTTTATAACAGCAGCAAGAGAATTAGTGAGTTTGCCAATGTTAGTCTTAGTAAAGTTAGTAAAGAGCTTGAGAGAGTTGAGAGAGTGAGTTTGTTAAGCAATTCACCAAGAGAGATACTTCTTAGATCAGTGCCTTTGTTGGGTTATGGGATCTTATAAAAGCAAATGCAACTAAGCTTGAAGATTGATCTAATTGCAACCAAGAGGTAGAATTGCAACCAAGAGGTAGGATTCAAACCCTAAGGTGCAAGCACATTTGGTCCTTAGGCTTTGAATCTTGAGGAGAAAGATTTTTTAAGTGCAAGCACGTTTGGGGCCTAGAAATCGTTCCTCCCTTCTTGTAGCTTCAATTAGGTCAAAGATCAAAAGTCTAGGGCTAAAATCCTAAAGTGTGCTAGCACTTTAGGGCTTTAGAGTTCTAACCCTGGCAAGGATACTTTCACAAATTTTGGACAAAAACCACCTTGTGAGAGGAAGAAGCACTTATGTTCCTCTCTTAGGGTTTCACCAAGCTATACGTCTAGCAAAAAATAGCAAATTTACCATGAAACATTAATAGCATAAAGACAAATTGCAGAAAATTCACTTACTTCATCCAAGAAACCATCAGATAAAACCCTAATTGCAGAAATTTTCATCCAAAAACAACAAAAATCATCCACAAGTGACCTTCCAAGCATAGCGCATGAGAGAGAGATAGCCAATGACCCTTAGAGGGCGAAAACTTCAGAAGTACTCTCACAAATGGTGAGAAGTCATGATGATAAAATGAAATGTGAGGGTAGCCTTCTTATATGAGGCTACCCTAATAGATTTGTCCACATAATTTGTCAACTACAAAATAGAAATGGGGCCAACCCCTTAATTTTCCTCTAACATAATGCCCAAATACAAAAATACATCATAAAACCCTAAAAAGGGTGATGTCATGCTCCAAATGTGTGACATCAAGCTAGGATATGGTGACGTCATGCCTCCAAAGGAAAACGTTGGGCCTCCAAAGGCCAAGTGCCATCCCCTAATGGTGAAAGAGTGTGAAGTGAGGTGTCTCCTCACCCCAAGCCATGTCAATCGTCTCCGGAACCAAACCATCCACCAAACCCTAGCCTAGAAGATGACATCAAAGTCTAGGGGGTAACGTCAACGGCCTCCAAAGGCCACGTCCAAGGCTAAGATGGTTGCAATCACATCTCCAAATGATGTCAAAACACCCGTTGTTGCAACGTCCTCTACCCTTTGTGCACAAAGACCCTGGGGTGCCCTGCCCATCATGTGGGCTTCCAACCCATATGTGTGGCATAATGACTAGAACTACTCAAACCAACCCCATTTGCCCATCGTCCATCGTCCAAGGTTCTTAGAACGTGAAAGCCACTGTCTAAGGGTGGTGATCACTAGACAACCCACTGCTCTCCATCACACATGTCAAAGTCCTGCAATAAAAACACAACATCCTGGGTACAAGTCCAGGACGTCCCTCAAGAACCATGTCAGGGGCATCCAAAACAAGCCAAAGTATAAAACATGGTCAACCAAATTTCACAGGAAACATCAGTCCTTAAAACATACAAAGTAAGTTGTAACTTAAGATATAAGCCATGTAAGATAATTCACCTCTGTATCCCCTTCAAACATCACACCATCCAGGACCCCATGTGAGTTACCAAGTTTAAGTATGGGAGGGTCTTCATCCAACCCTATTAGGTGTGCCACCTAGACAAGAAATAAAATAACCCAGATAGAGGGATAGGTATCGAGAGTGACAAGTGAAAATAAAAACCCATCGATAGTAAGTGTGAAAGTGATATGTTCATGGCTTACTTCATGGGTTATGGTGTTATAAATCCATGTCTATGAGAGCCTTTTTGGAGGGTGTTCTTTCTCTTGAGTTACCCAATATTTGTGTGCCACCTTTTTCCAAACCCCTTTATTAGCCATCTTTCTAATCCCTTCTTTTTATATTATATTTGCTAGTCTCCTTTAAGAGGTTTCAAGCTTTAGCATCACTTTTTGGGACCAGGGAGAGCACCGAATGTGTAGAGCTTAAGTTGGACCGGCTTTTGGTGGTTCTATTTTGCTATGAGAACTTTCTTTTCTAGCATCATTTTCTTATTCTTTTACAGTAGCTACAAAACAACCTTTGGGTCTTCAACCCCTCTTCTCATGAGAGAATGTACAATAGTTGAAGATGGGATCCAGGATGGAAAGTGTCAAGTATGATTGGGAGCGAAACATTACTTGGGAAGGCCCCCCAATATCACCCCTTTTCACTAGCAAATGAAAACATAGGACTAGGGCACAAAAGCTGACCACTAAGGTGAAACAAGGAAACTCACACAATTCCCCAAACTTGTGATCCATTATCCAACTTCAACCAAAGATCCTCATCCACATTCCTGACAAATCAAGTGCAACACTTTGCATGAACGAAGGACTAAATACCTCATGGTGACAATAACTTACCATCTGCCATACTTTGGTTTGCTTGAATGCGATGAGCCTTGGTTGATCCAATTGGGAGGCAAATGAGGGGGGCTGATGGGCTGCCATCTGTGGACATGCAAATCATATCATCATCAACATCATGATGTATATCATGTTCTCCATTGTGGGCCTCGAGAAATGATCTCCTCCAGTTACCCCTAGGCATGGGAGGGTAAAAAATCCTAACCATTCCAAGACATAGGGAGGAATATGCAATAACATGGTCAGGTGATGAAGAAGTAAGGCAAAGGCGTTTTGAATGTGTATTTCTTGGGGAATATTGGCTTAATGTGCCATGAGGAGGACAATGGAGCCAAGTTTCTCTGGATGACTTTGCTTTGGGGTGACTTCATAATGCAATAAGGTGAGGGGCAACCTTGGCTTGATATGAGATTGTTGTAGGGATGGAATGAATTACGAAAGGAAGTTGAGTATGGATGCACCAGTAGGTTCAAAGTGCAACACTTAGACATTGTGGAGGATCTCCTTGATGAAGATTGGATAATGGTAATAGTTGTGAGACAAGGATGTACACTTGCATTAGTCTTTGGATTTGGATAGAGTGATGGAGATGTGGACAGAAAAAAATAAGTTTGGGCAGGGAAATGCACATTTCAAGAACTAGACACGACGATTGGACTAGTTATTCAACTAGTGCAGGACTTGAGGCTAGCATTGTGCAGAGACCTGACAAAGTTTGGTTGAAGTATGGGTACAACAGCAAGTTCACTTAAGTTCAACACTTAGAAATTTTTGAGGTTTCGGTTGAGGTTGCAACAACAGGTGCAACACTTAGACATTGTGGAGGATCTCCTTGATGAAGATCGAATGATAACAATAAGAGTGAGGAAAGGATGAAAACTTGCCTTAGTCTTTGGAGTTGGATAGAGTGACAAAGATGCGAACATAAAATATTATTTTTTGGCACATAGATACATTTCAAGAACTAGACATGATGATTAGATTAGCTACCCAACTAATGCAGGACTTGAGGCATCTAGTGTGTGGAGATGTGACAAATTTTGGTTGAAGTACAATCGCAATAGAGAGTCACAAGGAGTTCAACACTTAAACATTTTTGAATTTTTGGTTGGGGTTGCAGTAGTAGTTGAGGTAGTGGCAGAAACCAAATGGATAGTGATCGTCGCAGTGAGATAGTGGCATATTATACTTTGTGAATGTAGTTTTGGAGGAGACATCTTTCCATTGGTTGCACACAACTTTGGGCAAAGGGAAGTGTGGATGGTTGCACATGTTGCAGATGATTGTTGTGCGAGTTGAAAACTTGGGGTTTCCACTTGGCATGAAACTTGGGGTTTCCAGCAGACTTGGTTGCAACGGAGGCACGATTTTGGGCAAAGACTTGGATATTGCAAATTTTGTGGATGTTTATAAGGAAGAAAATGACTTGAGGTGGGGGAGGATGTAGGGCCTTGATAGCTTATCGCGGGTGCACAAACTTCCACTACAGTTTGAATCAGGCAGGCAAGACACTCAATGTGAATGAGGAGACAAATGTCTTCATATAGGG
>CBVK0100627731.1:0-14044 GCA_900067695.1 Picea abies | reverse complement strand
CTTCACTAAAGGTCTCATTTGCAACGACTTCCAATAAAGAATTTTGTTGAATTAAATTATCTGGTTGTTCCATCACGGGAAATATTTTCTCAATATTTGCCTCTAGCTCCATGTCATCCAGAGAAAAACTTTGGATGTCATTTTCTATAAGGTTGTCCTCTTCCTCTTGTATTAAGTTCTTCATTTTCTTTCTCACATGTAGCTTATGTGAATTCTCGATTTTCCCAGGGGGAGGATTCTTCTCTCGTCTGCCACTTGAACTACTATTGACAATCTTTCTAACTGGATGAGCCGTTGGAGCATTTCTCTGGGACGTGGTATTTTTTGGAGTAACAACTAGAGACTAGGCGCTCCTTTCACTGGGACCCTTTCCTTTTTGCTTATAAAATTCATTAGTATTGATTATTGTTTCTAGGTCACCGACTTCGTGTACAGGGTTACTTTGGTTGTTACCTTCTTCTTCTTCATTCAAGGTAGTTTGGATGAACGAGTTATTGAATCCCACCGAAAGCATGTGTTCTACAAATAATTTGTTAGGATCAAATCCCTTTATCTTTTCAGCATACTTTAAGTTCACATTGTTGAAATGGCTTGCAAACTCGTCAATTTTATTTATGTTTCTAAAGATGAGATCTCCAATCTTCCATGGGGGATAAATTGTTTTTTCCTTTTTTCATGGAAAAAATGTAGCCAGAAGTTGTATTTCCTTGCCACTTCTATAATAAATAATTTGTCATATACATGATACATAAGAAAAGAAGGATTTTCTTTGGAACATATTATCCTTATGACATTGTGATTTTCCATTTGTTCCACCGTTCCCATTTTCTCTAAGAACCTGTTAGCCTAGTTAGATATCCTTGGAGTACTTTCACCCAACAATAACCTTTTGAAGTCTGAGACAAAATCATTGTAAACTTCATAAAAATACAGAGGGGTCTTATGTCTCCAAAATGCTTGATACCATAAGGTAACTGGATCTATTTCACAGTTCATCGTCTTACTTATGGTCAAGTTTGGAAATTGACAATAATACACTATAGCAAATACCAAATAGAAAGCCATAAAGAATTTTTTGTCCCTTTTATAGTGTGATAACTGGGACGAGGTTTCGATAGAAATCAATTTTCCCTAGTCAAAGATGGTCTGTTATTTTACTGTAAAATATAAAATCATGCGAGAGATAGTAGCAATGCTTTCCTAACCTGTCAACCTGGTGAATATCCACGCAATTTCTCGAAAGGGGTTTTTAAAAGAGTCGACATGGATCCTAGTTATGTCTTCTAGAATAGATGCAGGATTCTCCAAATATTCAGACAGGAGATCAAGGCCATTGTTATGTTTCTTCAAAAAATATATGCAGTCTTCACCTTTGAAGGTAAGTGTTGGCTCTTGGAGTTTCAACATCTTGCGAAAAACTTGCGGGGAAAGGGAAATGGGGGAACGATCTTGGAATTGTATAATCCTCTAGCTTGGCACGTATTTTTCCATGCACCATGCAACTAGTTCTTTATAGGCAAACACTACAGGGACATGCCCTACGCGAGCGATTCTGGATGCCTAGATTACGTCTTTCTGTGCAGGCGGAGAGGAATAATATGAATATGCTTTGGACCACTGAAAGTTCTGGTCCTCACGATCAAAGATATTTAAAGTATCACCACAAAACTATTGTCTAGATGTTGTTGCCATTAGGTTGACGAGAGTATTTTTTTAGCTGGATAATAACTTGAAATAATTCTTTTTGGAGAGATGACAATAATATAATCCTTTGGCAAGTGGCAAATTAATTCAATTTAATGAGTAATCTCCTTGAGTTTTTCGCCATCAATGGAAATCCTTTCGGAGCCTGCACAATCAGTTGTTAGCATAAACAACATTTAATTCATATTGGGAAAAGCACGAGAATGGCGGGGATGGACGAGAGCAATTTTGAATTTTAAGCTTTTCATGAACCCACGAACCCGCAGTTATGGATGATCAAAAATAAGTTAAGTGTAAAAAAGCAGTCGGTCGAACTTGCATGCAAGAGAAATAAAATACTTTAGGGGCTTGAGACCCACGACAAATCTGATGATCGTAATGCGGGTCACGAAATTTTGGGTGCAAAGTGGAGATCACTGAACTTGGAGAATGAAGGCTCAAACCCGCAAACTCGCTAAGTTGGAAAAAATGGCTAAGTATATTGTAGCAAGGTGGTTAGTCGAACTTATGACATAGGAAATTGGATGGAAATGAAAGTCTGCGAACCCGCTGGTTTTTGAAATACGACTAAGTATGGTAACTAGAAAGGGATAAAAGAAGGGAAAAAGGGAAAGAGGGAAACAATGGTAGGTATAGAAGAGGGAAAATAAATGGAAAAAAAAAGAAGTTGGGAAAATAGAAAGGGGAAGGAAATTTCGGAAACGGGAAATGATCTCAACAATGTCCTCAATATTTAAGCTTTGTTTTTATCATGAGAATTTACATCAATTTTAGTAACTTTTTATTTTTAACTTTTTAAAATGTTAAGAAAAAATAATGATGGTATTGATAATTTGTAATGATGATATTGAATGTTCATTGTTGCATTTTTAATGAATTATTGTCACAACACTCAACTCTTGAAAAGTACAACTATTGTATTTGGAGAAACATGTACGAAGAAGAGATTACAAAACATTTTGGGAATGACCTTCCATCTTCAAAATGCCCTATTAAATATTTCAAACTACTAAATGTTATCTGCGTTCTCAAGGTGTATTTAGTGTTTCGAAACAATTGGGTAAGGTTTATATACATCTCTTTCCAACACTTTCCACTTCTTCTTCAAGGTTCGTCCATTGTTCATCCAAGTGAGCACAATTGTTATTGTTGATGTGCGATTGGTGATTGTCCAATCTAGTTGGTTGTGGGGAAAATGTTTCTAAATGTCAATCACTAGGAAGATTTGAAAACACTTCAACTATTATTGTTCAATGTACCGCTTAATACATTCATTCATTTTGTGCATTATGATTATTATTGTTAAATTTCAAATAACATCATTTTCTAAAAACTTTATGTCAAAAAATTCAATAGAGAAAGTCCATATAAATAATAGTTGTTGTAAATCTATGGATATAGATTAATAGACTAATAAATTTAATGTAAATGGATTTAAATTAAAATTGAGATTCAAACAAACTTGTTGGTGCATCTGAAAGTTGCCATGTGGAGGTTCTAATCGTTTTTTTTTTAATGAATTCCCACTTGTACTTAATGCTATGCTTGATTATTATATGGTCTTAAGTGAACTCGTTCTAGACTTGTGGTTGCATGGAGAGCAACCTATTAAGGCATGTAAAAACCTATAGGTTGTTACTATTCAATTGAGAAGCTAGGGTAGAATTATGGTGAACTAATATATTTGATACTACCATATATACATAAGAATTAAATACTTTAGTGAACTCATGTCAGACTTGACTTGTGGTTGCATGGAGAGTAACCAATTAAGGCATGTAATTGTACCTACATGTTTGTTACTATTCAATTGAAAAGATAGGATAGAAAACTTGTGTTTTATGCATTGTTATCAGATCAACCAATGGATATTCCAAGATTTGTATTTATGTAGATACACATCCGAATTTTCTCATTATTCATTTGATGCAAGTGGATGTCAGTGGCCACCCACCTCTTCCAGTTGGCTCACATACAATTTTCATCTGGGCAATTTTTTTCTAGCTTTTCGGGTCCTAAACTTCTGGGGTCGTTTTGAGGACCCAAACAACATTTTTTGGGCCTCCCACAGTCACACTTTATACAAAGTCAAATTTTGATGGAAACGTGCGTAGTCCTCAAATAGACCTTTCCAATGGGATATCGTGCGCCTAAAACGAAGATCGTATGCAAAAGTTATGACCCAAACGAAGATCGTATGCAAAAGTTATGACCCCGGGAAGTTGATGTACCAACTGACCCCATTGGGGCCCACATGAATTTTGGTGCTTCATCTCCCAGGGTTAGGTTTTTGAATGTCCAGGGTTTTCAGATTACTTCTTGATGCTAAGAATTCCTCGAGGCCTCATTGTAATGTGCTTAGGAGAACGTGCATAGCCGCCACATCTCTTCTCAGAGATTAACTACCACCATTTCAGCAAGATTGTTTCATTCTGCAATATACAGTTTCAACAGATTTCTTTACTGAATAGAAGTTAAGTTTCACTATATCTATGATACTGTTGACTGTATCTTTGTGTTAATGTTATAGATTTGTGTTTCATTTCATTCCACTCATAAATCTAGATCATCATTTTAGGTTTGGAAGCGTCGAAGGATCCACTCAAGATTTGTTTCCAGCTTGCCAAAAAAGTCAAATTGGCAAAAATAATTTAAAAAATTAGCATTAACAAACATAAAATAAATAAATAAAATAAGCCCAAAGGGATTGGATCCAATGGTGGAAAGCAAATAGTTTTTCACCATTGGGAAAGGTTCAATTCCAATGAGGGTCGCTTAACTTGAAGCCATGGGGACACCTTGAGGTAGTGGTCGAACGTGTGGTTGCACCCAAATATATTGTATTAAATGATATCGTGACACGTGCACACATAAGTGGATCAAATCCCACCCCCATGTCCTTCAACTTCTTCCCTGGATGGGGTGACACGTGCTTAACCATGCACTCAAAAGCCACCCTTGCATGTTGCCTCTCCTCCTGGCTTCACTACTCGAGGATGACATTCAATGCAGGGCGTTGTGATGGGAGATCTCACCCCATGCGGTTTTTTGGTTCAGGATGGTGTCAGGATTAATGAGGAAGCGTACCACCAAGGACAATGTCGCCTCAATTGTTTCTACCCCCTTAATGCGCTAGAGCGCAAATACTTATATTCGTCTCTCTGACATTCTATACATGTTTCCATTTCGGGTTTCGTCTGCGCGTTTGGCTTCTCCTCTGGAGAGGTCTTGACATGCTTCGCTTTGGGTTGTCTTACTCTATTTCCTGTTCATTGTTCTTAGCATTGGAGTCATGCCTCGTGAGTGAGGTTGCTCCCATAAAGGTCTAGATTATCTTTGCTACCTTGCAAACCACAGAATAAATGTCAGTGTCACTAACAATGAATCTCACTGGTCTCCTCCTCAAAACATCCATCTTAATGAAAAGTCGAGCACAGACACCAACATTGAAGAGGAGCATTGGGGATGTCCAGACATTGAGGAGGCCTTGCCTAATCTAATTCTCATGAACACGGGGGACTTGTCCACAACAATTCTACCGTTGGGTATGTCGCCTGGACATTCTGCAACCCACATAGCAACAACATACCATGTCTTTTTTACTGGCCCACCGGAAGGCCATTGGGGCTATCCTATCATTGAGGAGTCACTCCCACTCATACCCCTTCATAATGTCATTTGCAATTCAGAGGATGCCCCTAACTCTACCTTTCCTAATCTTTCAGAGGAGTACCTCAACTTGCTCATGGATATCCACAGAGACATAGCAGATCAGTTGTTGCACGAAGAGTGCATCAATCGTCGGTTGAACTTCCTTTTTGAAACACTTTTAAGCGAGCCAACTTCCAATCGATGTCAAATTGTCGTCAACCCGCTGGTTGAACTTCCTTTTTGAAACACTTTCAGGCAAGCCATCTTTCAAATTTTTTGTCAACCCTTCAGTCTAACTTCGGCTTGGAACCCGCCCACTACTAGAGAAAAGGGTCGTGACACTTCTGGTGCATGATTTTCTTAGTCTATGTTACAATTTTGCTTTTTCCAATTCTTTAGGACAACTTTTAAAAGGCTTCCTAGCCATCTTTGTATAAACAGTTCTATACTGCTCACTATTGTTATAAGCATAGAGATAATATGGATAATTTTTCTAGGAGCCTAGAATCGGTACTGGTTTTCTCTTTTTGGCAGGTCAACCTCTAGGTTTCCTAGTCTATGTAAATCTTTCAACTTTTGAAGGTAATACAAGTTTTTTAATTTACCAAAAAAAAAAATACAAAGTGTGGCCTTCGATACTCAGTCTTGTCTATATAATAGCCACTCGACCCATCCTAAAACACAATTTTGTGTTTTCCATAGAAGTATGTAATTTTGAATTTTTGAGAGGAATTTGGATCAAAATATACTCGTAGATCTTAGTATTTGAATTAGTATACATTCCCACACAACTTAGATTTTGATTTCTTTCTTGATACGACTAAGATCAAAATCATTCTTACTGGTTTGTCTTTGATTTCTTACATTCTCTTATATGGAAATTCCTTAAGTGTCCTCAATATTGAAGCTTTGTTTTTATCATGAGAATTTACATTGGTTTTAGTAACTTTTTGAGTTTTTAACTTTTTAAAATATTAAGAAATAAGAATGATAATACTGATAATTTATAATGATGATATGGAATGCTCGTTGTTGCATTTTTTAATGAATTCTTATCACAATGTTTAAACACTTGACTATAGAAAAGTAGAGCTATCGTATTTAGAGAAACATGTATCAAGAAAAGATTACAAAATATTTTGGGAACGACCTTCCATCTTCAAAAAGTCCCATTAAATATTCCAAACTACTAAATGTTATCTATGTTTTCAAGGTGTATTTAACATTTTGAAATACTTGGGTTAGGTTTATCTACATCTCACTCCAACATTTTTCGCATCTTCTTCAAGGTTCATTCGTTGTTCATCCACCTGAGCACAATTGCTATCGTTGATGTGCAACTTGGTGATTGTCCAATCTGGTTGGTTGTGGGGCAGAGGTTTCTAAATGCCAATCACTAGGAGGTTTTGAAAACACTTCAACAATATTGTTCAATGTATTGCTTAATACATTCATTCATTCTGTGCATTATGATTTGTTATTGTTAATTTTCAAATAACATCATTTAGAAAAAACTTTATGTCTAAAAACTCAATATAGATAGTCCATATTTATAAATAGTAGTTGTAATAAATTTATGGATATAGATTAATAAATTTAATGTAAATGGATATAAATCAAAATTGACATTCAAACAAATTCGTTGGTGCATCCGAAAGTTGTCATCTTGAGGTTCGAATAATTTTTTTACGAAATCCAACTTGTACTTAATGCTATGCTTGATTATTATATGGTCTTAAGTGAACTTGTGCTAGACTTGTGGTTGCATGGAGAGTAATCGATCAAGGAATGTAAAAACTTATAAGTTGTTACTATTTAATTGAAAAGCTAAGATAGAATTCTAGCGAACTAATATATTTGATATTTCCATATATGTTTAAAAATTAAATACTTTGGTGAACTCACGTCAGACTTGACTTGTGGTTGCATGGAGACGAATCAATTAAGGCATGCAATTATACCTACAGGTCTGGTACTATTCAATTGAGAAGCTAGGATAAAAAACTTGAGTTCTGAGCATTGTTACCATATCCACCAATGGAGATTCCAAGATTTACAGTTATATAGATATGTATCCAAATTTGTTTATGATTCATTTCAGGTTTGGAAGCATTGGAGGATTGACTTGAGATTTGTTTCCAACTTGCTAGAAATGTCAAGTCAATAAAAAGAATTTAAAAATAAATACATTAACGAACACAATATAAATAAATAAAATAACAAAGTGTGGCATCTAATACTATAAATCTTGCTTATAAAATAACCACTCAGCCCAACCTAAAACACAAATATGAGTTTTCCATAGGAGTGTGCAATTTTAAAATTTTGAGAGGAATTTGAATCAAAATACTTAAAGATCTTAGTATGTGAATTAATATCCATTCCCATGCAACTTAGGTTTTGGTTTCTTCCTTGATACGACTAAGATCAAAATGACTCTCTCACTGGTTTGTCTTTGATTTCTTACATTCTCTTATATGGAAATTCCTTAAGTGTCCTCAATATTTAAGCTTTGTTTTAATTATGAGATTATATGGCCTTAAGTGAACTTGTGCCAGACTTGTGGTTGCATGGAGAGTAACTGATTAAGGCATGTAAAAACCTATAGGTTGTTACTATTCAATTGAGAAGCTAGGATAGAATTATGGCGAAATAATATATTTGATACTGCCATATATATTTGAGAATTAAATACTTTAGTGAGCTCATGCCAAACTTGACCTGTGGTTGCATAGAGAGTAACCAATTAAGGTATGGAATTGTACCTACAGGTCTGCTACAATTCAATTGAGAAGCTAGGATAGAAAACTTGCATTCTAAGCATTGTTATCGGATCCACCAATGGAGATTCCAAGATTTGCATTTATATAGATATGCATCAGAATTTGCTCATGATTCATTTCAGGTATGGAAGCACTAGAGGATCCACTCAAGATTTGTTTCTAGCTTGCTAGAAAAGTCAAGTTGGCAAAAATAATTAAAAAAAAAAACATTAACGAACATAAAATAAATAAATAAAATAACAAAGTTTGGCCCTAACACTCTAAATCTTGCCTACAAAATAGCCACTCAGCCCATCCTAAAACACAAATATGAGTTTTGTATAACAGTCTATAATTTTAATTTTTCGAGGGGAATTTGAATCAAAATATACTTGGAGATCTTAGTACGTGAATTAATATGCATTCCCATGCAAATTAGGTTTTGATTTCTTCCTTTATACAACTAAGATCAAAATCACTCTTATTGGTTTGTGTTTGTGATGTAGCCGCAACAACCCCCCTTTAGTTTTGTGTTTACAAGCGAAAGGAAAAGGGGCCCCCAACTAAAATTTCAAACATATTGCCTAATCCCCTACTGCTTGAGCTTAAATCTATCTCTTTGCCTACATCGAGGGAGTTGGGGGTTTTATCCTATGCAATGACTATATTTGATGGGTGTTGATTATTCATTTTGATCTAATGATTTCAAATGTGTTTATGATGCTTATTGACCTATGATGTTTCATTGACATTTGTGTGATAGAATTGACATGTCATCTTCTGACCTTTTGTTGATTCCAAAGTGCTTGGTGATCTTACGTAGCGACTGGGTTTGTTCTATTGCATGTCTTGATTGACTAACTCAAACTATGTATTTTCTTGCTAGCATGATTGTGCTTCATGTTTTCATTTGTGTACTTTCGCATGTTGATCCTTCTTTTGAGTTGAGACTTGGAACATGTAGTTTTAGGACATTCATCTTGTAAATGTGTTGACCTGCACATAATAGATCTAGATAAACAATGGTACACGCATTTGCAGAGAGAATTGGAAAAAGAAGAAGAAGGAGAGAAAGAATGGAAAGAATTCTCATTAACCATTGTGAATGATGAATAATTTACACATGATATACTCTGTATAACTCAATGAGTTCGACTTGAGGTGAACCAAGTCTTCGTAGTGGTGGTCTAGAGTGATCTAGACACACACCAGCAATTACGGGAGTGAACTGCCACCTATTCTAGTCTCTCAGGCAGTTACGGGAGTGAACTGCCACCTATTCTAGTCTCTCAGGCAGTTACGGGAGTGAACTGCCACCTAGTTGAGTTAACTAGTCAACTAGTCTTCAATTAACTGACTAAACAGAAAGTAGTGAGGATTTAACTCATGGAATCGAGGCTAATGCACCACTTTGGTGATGATACCAAAGCAAGGTCGAATTAGCATGGTGATGATCCCAATGCAACATCTAAACTCAACTCAACTAGTCAAACTGAAGTGTGAACTGAAAGAGAACATTCTCCAGGTGGAATATTCTCTCCTAAAATATAGGAGACTGGATAATGACTAATTATGACTAATAAACAAATAAAAACCTTACGAAAGAGAAATCCTAAGTGTGTGTGAAGTAACTCCAACACCCCCCCTGAACATCACTATGGTGAAAATAAAGATTGGGTCCTGGCAATGAGGCCATGTTAGGTACCCAAGTACAAAAGATACACTGAAAATAAAGTGAGGAAAGAGGGAAACCCCCCCCTCAAGGTACAATGTATGTAAAAAAAAAAAAAGAACTACAGTTGCTAGGCAACTGTATCCTTCACTCCAAGGCGACCTCGTAGAGAATGGAATTTCTTCTCAGTGAAGGTCTTGGTGAAAATGTTTGTCGTCTGTTCTGCTGAAGGACAGAAATATAAGTTGATGATCCCCTCATGTACCAAGTCCCGTATGTAGTGCATGTGGATCTCGATGTGCTTCATCTGTTGCCTCTGAACTGGATCTCTGCAGAACTTCGAAGTGCTCTAGTTGTCACACCAGATGATGATCAACCGATGAAACTGAATGCCCAACTCAGTGAGAAAATGTTGTAGCCACATAGCGTGAATGGTTATGTTAACTACCCCTTTCTACTCTGCCTCAGCTAAAGATAGAGCAATGGCAACTTGCTTCTTGCTCAACCAACAGATAGGCCTGGAACCAAGACTGAGTGAGTAACCAGATGTGGACTTGCGATCAATGTTATCGCCAACCCAGTCGGAATTAGTAAAACCAATGAGATCTAATGTAGAGTCTGCTACATAATGAATCCCAAAGGTGATGGTGCCCTATACGTATCGAAGGATACGCTTTGCAGCTTTCCAATGTAGCTCATGCGGCTCCTGCATGAACCTGGAAACTGCACCAACTGCATATGAGAGGTCTGGTCTGGAGTGTGTGAGATACAACAAGCTCCCCACTAGCTGTCTATATAGTGTGTTATCAACCAATGGAGTCTCCCCACCATCCTCAAGTTTGAATCCTGATAGGAAAGGAGTCGGAGCAGACTTGCAGTCTGTCATGTGAAATCTCTCAAGGAGATCTCGTGCATACTTGGCTTGAGACAGTTTGATGCCAGATGCATCCTGACTGATCTCAAGTCCAAGGAACAAGTGTAGCGAACCCATGTCCATCATCAAAAACCTGTCATGAAGAATCCTCTTGACTGCAACAATCATTGAAGTCGAGCAACCGGTGATCAGCAATTCATCGACAAACAAAACTAAAAGTAGAAGTGAATCAACCGTCTTGAGCATGTATACATTCAGGTCTGATTGACAACGTACAAAGTTCTGTGACAACAGGTAGGAGTCCATCTTGGCATACCATGCCCTCAGAGCCTGCTTGAGGCCATAAAGTGACTTCTTCAATCGACAGACCAAAGATGAGTCTTACATAAATCCCTGGGGTTGCTCCATGTAGATCTCCTCAAAGAGATCACCGTGAAGAAATGCATTCTTCACGTCCATCTGATGGAATTCCCATCCCTTGGTTGCCGCAATGGCAAGTTCTAATCATATGGAATCCATCTTCGCTACTGGAGCGAAGGTCTCATCATGGTCAATACCATGAACCCGTTGAAAGCCTTTGGCGACAAGCCTAGCGTTGTATCTGTTGATCTGTCCATCCACTGCACTCTTGGTCCTGTAGACTCATCTGCATCTGACAAGTTTCCTCCCAGAAGGAAGGGGAACCAGATCCCAAGTCTGGTTCTCAAGGAGGGAGTTGTACTCCTCCTACATGGCAGATTCCCAAAAGGGATTTCCAGCAGCCTCGCCATAAGACTGTGGATCTGAAGACTGAACCAAGAAATGATGCCTAGAAGGCAATGGTTCAGTGGCAGTGAGTGTAATAAGAGGCTCCTTGAAATCACATCGAGTCCTCCTAGTATTGGCTGGATCACCAACGAGATCCCCTGCATCCTAAAGAGTAGTCTGTGCCCACTTGGGCCTCTGCTCTGGCTTTGCAACTGCATCTGGATACTCTGGCTCTACAACTACATCTGGATGCTCTGACTCTGCATCTGACTGTACTGACTCTGAATCTGAATCATCTCAATCCTCTAAATCATAACTCTCGTCTGAAGAAGAGTCAACATGTGCATGCTCATCATCTCGGACAGGTGGAAGAGTGAAGGTGTCTGCATGCGACTATTGAGGTACATGCGAGACACTTTCCTCGAATTGGACACTACGCTCAATGATGAGTCGGTCTGAGGAAATATCAATAAGCCGATATCCCTTCACACCATCAGGGTATCCAACAAAAATGCACTCAGTGCTATGTGGATCAAGTGCCTTCCTCTTTTTAGAGGGAATGCGAGCCCATGCACGAGAACCAAAAATGCGAAAGTGGGTCACTTTCGGTTTGAGGCCGCTCCAAGCCTCGTAGGGGGTCTTATCCTTGACAGATCTATGAGGAGATCTGTTTTGGATGTATGTTGCACAGTTAAGTGCTTCGGCCCATAGTCTATGTGGTAGTGACTTTGAATGCAACATGCAAGATGCCATCTCCTTTAGAGATCTGCTTTTCCGCTCAACAACTCTGTTTTGTTGCGGAGTGTAGGGAACTGTATGCTGCAACTGAATCCCTGCCTCATGGCAAAGATTATGAATCTCATGATTCACATACTCTCCCTCGTTATCAGTTCGGAGGACTTTGATCTTCTTTTCGGACTGTGTCTCAACTAAAGCTTTGAAATCTTTGAGGTGTTGAAAGACCTCATATTTTTGCCTGAGAAAGTAGATCCAAGTAAAACGTGAGAAATAATCAACAAAAATGAGAACAAACCTCACTTTGCTAATCGATGGATGCGGAAAAGGAGCCATGAGCTCACTGTGGATCAGATCTAAAGGTGTGGAAGCTCGTTGAGACTTTCCTTTGACGAATTTCTCTTGAGGGTGTTTTCCGAGAACACATCCCTCACATACTCCCTTGGAGAAATGGATGTCTAGTAGACCATCAATTAATCTGTGCTTGCTAAGATGTTGCATGTATATGAAATTCAAATGTCCAAACCTTTCGTGGCATATCCTACTACTTTCATCAACATGAGTAAGCAGTAAAGCAGAATCAGGTTCAATGAATTCATAAAATGTATACAATCTAGACTGATGATTTACCTCACCGGTAGCAACCCTGGAGTTGGTTTGCATGTCGTATATGTCCACAGAATTTGGTGTGAATATGACTTTCTTTCTGGTACCATAATTCGTCATCTGATACACAGAGAGAAGGTTGATAGAAAGCTTGGGAACATGCAACACGTTCTCGAAGCTTTCATTGGTGAGTTCAATCCTTCCTTTGCCTGTGACTTCGACAGAAGAGTTGTCCCCCATCAAAATAGGAGGACCTTTGCATGCATCCAAAGAAGAATAGACTGCTTTTTAGGCATCCATGTGATGTGATGCTCCTGAATCTACGATCCAAGCATTGGGAGAGGAGTTGATTGCAATCAAGGCATGGCTAGAATTGCCTTTCTTGGAATTCGGATCTTCTAGCTTCTTCTTCTTTGCACCCTTGGGGATGCGATCTCCAAGGTTGTTTTGCTGAAGTATTTCATACATCAGATCTATTTGTTTTTGCATGCATGCAGATTCCAAATGGAATCCTTTGTGACAGTACGTGCATTTCTCCCCTTTTCTTCCCTTTTTTCCTTTGGATCTGGAGGCATCGGTGAAGGGTCTTCTGTACCCTTCCTTCTTCGTATGTGCATGAGCTTTCTGCTTATCTTTATCTTTAGATTTATGATATTTATGGCTGCCATCATGCATAGTGAGTGCAAGCGCCCTTGGGCCTTTGATTGCGCCCATGTTGATGAGCTTGGTTTGCTCTTGTGTTAGGGATTCGATAAAGTCCTCAGGAGAAGGCATCTTCCGGGTGGCTCCAGAGGTGAATCTAACAGTATGGAATGTAGATACGAATACTGAGAATTCAGGACCAAGCTTGGAGAGAATGGTGAGAACCATTTGTTTCTCCTCCTTCAATTTATCAACCCCGCAAGCTTTGAGTTGCGACAATAAATCCTTGAATTTTGTAAAGAAATCTTGGATATTCTCGAAGCTTTTTGGATCCAATGTGAGCAACTCCACCTCCAGCATGTGTCCCCTCATCTCATCCTATTTGCCAAAGAGCCCTTCCAAGATGGTCCAGGCTTCATTGGGAATCTGACAGGAAGATATATGAAAAAGGAGATCGGGAGAAATAAGACTGCAAATTGTTTCTAGTGCCTCATCCATGCGATTTAAGTACTTGGATTTTTTTATGGCTGATGTCGGCTCTGTATCTGTATTCATGGTTAACCTGTACAACCCTCTGGATCAGAGATGTATGGTTATTTTCTCCTTCCATGCAAAATAGTTGTAAGGTGTAAGAATGAATTCTTTTTGGAA
>CBVK0100627718.1:0-14808 GCA_900067695.1 Picea abies | reverse complement strand
TGATTGACCCTTGTGTTAGAAGGGCTTCCTAGGACAAAATGTAGTAAGTGGATTTGAACTCTCCCTATCACAAGATACTATTGTGTGTTAGAAGGGCTTCCCAAGGACAAAATGTAGTCTTACAACCTATTCCAAAGCGCTATACTAGCTAATGTTGGTGAAGAGAATTTGTAGAAAATAAAAGTTGCTAATAAATTTTAAAATTACATTGTATTTTAAAGGTTGTTGTTTACTCAAAAGGGAGATGGAAATGAAACCGATGATGTATGTGACCTCGACCCAATAAGATGAAAGAAGAGATGAATATGAAATATTTCAATTTGATGAACTCTAATTACAGTAGGCAGAAGGTATCTCTTTTTGAAGTACAAAATATACAAAATACAATTTCTCATTTCGAATGAACAAAATCCCAAACAATCAAAACTGCAAACTTTTCCAACTTTCTCTTTTAATAAAATATTTCGAATGAAATTTTTTTCTTGTGAACAATTACTAAAAAGAAGAAATGACTTCATTTATTTATTTATCAAATCAAATCATATATTTAATGAAGAAAAGAAAGCATAGCCCAATAAAATGAACACAATCTCAACACAATTCCCAAATCAAACTTATAATGTGGACACAAATGAAATGATTGGAAATCCTTTTGTCAAATGAAAAAAAATGTCTCTCAATCAATAAACAATATGAAAAGTAAAAACAATCTAAAACTTTAAATAAATCAAATACTCTTTGCCAAACAAGCACTCGGGACCAAGATCTAGAGATTATACCCTTGTGACAAGAATCAAAAGCAAAACTTGCAAAAATTATAAAGAAAAACTTTCAATCACTGAAAATCAATCAAGTGCAAGCTTCAACAATCAATCAAACACTGGTATCATAAATTCATCCCAGGCAATTGAAGAAAAACTGGGTGAAAAAATAAAATATGGCTCTCTCCAACAATTCCTACAGGAATCGGCGTAGGTGACAATGGAGCACAATGCGACGATCTAGGGTCATCGTAGGCTACCAGTAGAGCTTAGTGAAACATCGTCGCACTAGTTTGCATAAGCAGGGTGCTATGTCAGAGGGTTGTTGAAGGATGTCTATATAGTAATGTGCAACAATCTCTATAACCAAGGAAAAAATGGAAGAAATACAAAAAATCTAACTGAACTTTCAGAACTAGGGAGTCTAGATGGATCACCCATAGACTCAGAGAATGAATTTAACCAAAAGAAGGAAGGATAAAAGAAAATAAGAGGCAAAAAACCAAAATAAAGTCATACTCCCCAGTATGGTCACCAATTTTGTTATCGGATTAATCGGTAAATGTAGACATAAACAGATCTCCCTAGATCCCACTAGAAACTAGAAAAAAAAGAACATAATGCACACTTCGCCTTAAACTTAATCATCATGTGAACTAGTTTAATGAGTTTACAAGTGGCATACCTTTTAAACGATGCATGTCATCAGAAGTGTCATCTTTGTATCTCCTTCCTTGTGTTTTCAAAATGGTAAGCCTGTATAAGAATCACAAACAAACCAACAAAGAGAGAAACAAAGATACATGTATTCTAATGAAGTCTATGTATATGATAAATGAATTATACAATAGAAGACAAGATGCTTATATAGGGAAGACATGCATTACTATATTAATTGAATAGAAAGTGGAGAATAAAACCCATGGCTTGATGTTTCAAGGTCCCCTTTCGATGGATCTTTGCTTCAACACACACTCCTTTGTTCCAATGCCTTGAATGAAGAAGATCCACAATCTAACTTGATGAACTAAAGCAAATCTCTCAACCAAAATCTGAAGTAGAAATATCCATACAATTCTTAGCCTATTCAACCCTAACCTTTTCCATGAGAGATCCCTCTTTATATAGTGTGAAATAGAGATGGACGAGGATATTGGGATGATCCCACCAAGTCAGAGAAGCAAGTAAGATCAAAACCGATCAGAGGCCACCTCATCTTCTAGAAGATCCCCTTCTAGAACATTCATGAAATTTGACTTTTCCCAAGATTAAAGCATCGCTGCACCCTACACACTTAGAAACATGTGACATCGTCGCAGTTCAGGTATGGTGAAAAATGCGATGATCAGGCATCATCGCAACCTATGAATAGAGAAGGGTGCAGTGACCTTCATTCATATGCTTTTCTGGGAGAGGAAATCAAATCACTTTTCTCTTGGAAAAATTCTCTTTTAATATTTTTAGGGAACACGAACACATCTTTTTAGGTGAACACTGAGGTGACCAAAATAATGTGTAACAATCCTACTCCAAATGAATTTGACAAATCCACCTGGTTCTTTGAGAATATCCAGCACATCGGCTAATAGGTTCAGGATATCCTACAGAAGTCCAATGACAAGTACAAGGAGTGCCATGAACAAAATCAAGTGCCACATAAGTTTCAGGTGGGCGACAAAGTTTGGTTGCACTTACAAAAAGAGAACCTTATAGGACCCCATCAGAATCTTCTCCCACTCTGTTATGGGCCATACACCATCACCAAGTTTGTGGGTGATAATTCTTTTGACATCAACATTCCTCCTTTCCTTGGCTTGCACCCAGTGTTCAACGTGGATATACTTCAATCGTATTTCCCACCATTATTGGACACCTTAGAGATAGCAGAACAACTGAGGCCAACAAAGCTAAACCCTGACTTCATACAACAATAATCCAGTGATCAAATTGTGGACAAACAGATCAAGGGAACTCGCCAGCAAAGGATCCAGCTTTATCGAGTTGTCAAAGAAGGGCATCTCCTGCACCAAGGCAAGTGGCTCACCCAGGGCCAAATTCAGTAGAAATTTCCTCGTCTAATGGGGGAACTCAACAAAATGGATACCATTGCTTCCTAATGAGGGAGGATTGTTATAGATGGATTATGGTGGCCTCCCACCTATTGCAACTGGCTCATTTTGGTAGTTTTCCAGTTTGGCAGTTTTTTTCCCTAGTTTTTGGGTCCCTGACTTGCAGAGCCATTTTGAGGCCCTAAAAAACTTTTTTTAGGGCTCGCCACAAACAAATTGACCTTTGATAAGTAGCAAAAAAATGTGTAGTCCTCAGATAGACCTTTCCAACGGGCTATCGCGCGCCTAAAACATAGATCATATGCAAAAGTTACGACCCCAGGAAGTTGATGTACTAACTTTTTTTCCCTAGTTTTTGGGTCCCTAACTTGTGGGGCCATTTTGAGGCCCTAAACAATGTTTTATAGGGCTCCCCACAATCACAATGACCTTTTATAGGTAGCAAAAAAATGTGTATTCCTCTAATATACCTTTTCAATGGGCTATCATGTGCCTAAAATAGAGATCGTATGCAAAAGTTACAACCCCGGGAAGTTGATGTACTGACTTACCCAAATGGGGCCCATGTGACTTTTGGCGCTTCATTTCCTAGGGTTAGGTTTTTTGGATGTCTATGGTTTTTGACATTCCCATTTATTGTAAAAAATCCTTCAGAGCCTCATTGTAATGATATTATGGTGAGTGAGTGCAACCATCACATCTCTTCTCAGAGACAAGTTGCCACCATTCTAGCAATCTTGTTTCCACTGCATTTACAGTGTCATATTATTTCCTTATTGAATAGAAACCAGCTTTAGTGTATATCTCTTATTCAGTGTTAAGTATCTTTTGATAAATATCTGTATTCATTTCGTTATGCAAATATATTCCAGATCATCTTAGCACATAAACTCAAAATACAAATTACTTTGATATCAATAAATTTCGTCGCACTACACACAGTTACAAAATAAAATAACTAAGATGAGCTTTATCTCCAATGACTTATTCTACTGACTTTACAGACACAGATCTTGTGCTCAGACTTCTTCAACTCCTCAACTACTGCTTCTCTCAGTTGTTCTCTCTACCTCTCTTTTTCTCTCATGTTTCTACTAACTAAAGACTCGGACTTATATGAGCTACGACTGAGACTTCTCTCAGAATCTAAGACTAACTTAACATTAACCACTACCATTAATATGCCTAACTCTTCAAACACTTATCAAAACTCTAGAAAGATAAAGATTGGCTCCATTTATAACTTTCTTGCTTGCCGACTGACTTAGAGTAAACGTGCGACTTTGCACTTGCAGATTGTCATATTGACTGACTAACAATTATGATACTGACATATTGACTGATAGACAAATCAGCAGAGACATGAAGATATCACCGACTTGTAATTACTATTTTGAACAACTTTGGAGGCTCTTCTTCAAAGTGGATCCATATCTATTGACTATTGTTTTGACTGATTAGCAACCTCCTTTGGACAATGGTGGCTCTTTCAGTGAGTAATTCTCACAATGGTGCAAAGTTGCTTGTACTCTCGACAATTGACCCTCTGCAGAGATCTCTCCTTCCAACAAGCCTTCACTATACTCTTGAAGGATGGATCTAAACCTTCTTCTAATACCAATTTATATGTTTGAAAAACTGTTGCCCAACACATCACCATTGATTTGTCTTCTATATTAAGATAAAAATATCAGTTATAATGGTTTATTTTTCCAACTACATGTAATCAAAGAATTTATAAAGACAAACTAATTAGTGGGATTGTTCTAATATATAATAGTTGCAATGTTAGTTTCCCTCTCCTTTTCTTCTTTCCTTTTAATTTTATAAGAGGATTTTGCTGAAAGGTTAGTTTCTCTCTCTTTTCTTGTAGGCTTCTTATTTTATAACAATATTTTTCTACAAAATTATTGGTTCCTTCTTTACTAAAATTTGTAGTAACAAAGGCTCAACCTACTTTTTCTATTAAAAAGATGTATTTGTAAGGGATGATTATACCCACAATTTGTACTCTAAGAAGTTAGTGTCATTGGAAAATAAAATCTCAAAAACCCATAAAGATGATTGTCAAAGTTTAAAAGAATGTGAAAGGAACCCATCCAATGCACATATGGACTATAGTTGGTCCATAACTGTAAGTGATAATACTATAGAGTACAACAGCTCTCACATTGCTAAAACTATAGTGAAAATGTTTCGTGACGATTTATTAATCACTATGGGAACTAGTGTTTCTTATGTGTTATTGGAAGGAGATAATCCAAATGAATATGTCACAAAAATGCAACAATGTATTGCTTACATATAAATTAACAAAAAAAACACTATATAAATTAGCAAGCAAGATATGACTGCTTCCAAAATCATAAACTTGGGGTTTGTAGTTCTTGATTCATTTTATAACAGGAAGTTAGAATTTCAGTAAAAATTTGCAAGGTTGAACCTTGTAATATTTACACTTATTCATTCATTTTCTAACACAAAGTTAGATTTTTGGTGAAAAATTACAAGGCTGAATCTTGTAAGGTTTACACTTCTTGATTCATTTTATAACAAGAAATTAGAATTTCGGTGAAAAACTACAAGGTTGAATCTGTTGATAATAGATAATATAAGTTATGCAGTATTGTTACTTAATTGACATGATGCAATATGTCTTTAGTTTTATTTTATGTCAATTAGTATTTAGATATAATTTGTCTGTCTGAATAATGCATGCAAAATGCATAAACTGTTGTAAGCATTCAATTAGGAGTGATGAATTGTTTGTTCTATGAGACTATGAACTCATTAAAATAGGTGTTGTGTACTCTATTGTTATGTCAATTAGTGGTGAACAACTATTTTCGGTGTGTAGCTGCCAGAATGATAATCTATTTTGTTTATACATGGAATGTAAGCGTGATTCTATTATATTTTGATTTTATCATCCGTTATCTTTTCTATGGTGTTATTTTGTTGTAATTGAATGATTAGATAGTCCATAGATATGTATGCATAGACTCTTTATTTGGTATCAGAATGGGTTTTTTTTTTTATGGTAATCATGTCAAACTCTAATTCCTTGCCCATTCCATAATTTAGTGGAAGTTATTATGATTATTCGTGCATGAAGATGATGACTTTTTTGATAGGGAAATATTTATGGGAGATTGTAGAAATAGGTTATGAAGAGCCATAATAGTGGACCACTCTTACTGCAAATGATAGAGTGGCTAAGAAGGAATCTAGAAATAAGAATGCTCAAGATTTATTTTATATTCAAATAGCTCTATATAAAATCCTATTTCCAATAATTGCAGGTGAAAAGCTAGCAAAGGATGCCTGTAAGACTCTACAAGAATCTTACCAAGGTAGTGATCAAGTCAAAGTTTTCAAACTACAAACATTGAAAAGAGAATTTGATAATTTGAAGAACCAAGAAGTTGAAAATGTAAGTGATTATTGTGTGAGAGTAAAATATGTAGTCAATAAGATGGCTACTCTTAGAGAAATTGTGGACAAAGAGGTTGTTATTAAAAATTTGTTGAGGTCTCTAATAGTGAGGTGGAACCATGTTTCCACAATCATTGAAGAAAGAAAGGATTTGTATACCCTTCAGTTTGATCACCTAGTTGGATATCCTATGTCTCATGAAGAAATATTGAGAGATTCATTTGGAGAAAGTGACGAGAAAACCTTTTCCTGCAAATTACAAATTACAAAGAATGAATATGCCAACACTAGCACCAAAATCAATCAAGGCCAAGGTAGAGGTAAAAATCAAAATTATTGAAGAGGAAGAGATGGTTCAAGAGGTAGAGGAAGATGAAGATTCGATAAAAGAAATATCCATTGTTATCATTGTAAAAGGTGTGATCATTTTGAAAGGGATTGTAGATTAAAATAAGGTAATAATAACAAACATATTAATTATGGTAAAGAGGGTGATGAGGCCTCTCCAAACACTTTATTTTTATCTTATGACAAAGATGAAAATGGTACTAAATATATTTTGTATTTAGATTCAGGTTGTTCTAACCACATGTTAGAGAATGAGGAGATTTTTTCTACAACGGATGGAAGTTTCAAATACATGATCAAGGTTGGTGATGACAAAAAATTGGAGGTTGATGCAAAATGAGCTATGGAAGGCCATACTAAAGAAGGTATGGAAAGTGTTGAAGAAATTTATTACACTCCACAATTAAAGCATAATTTAGTGAGTGTTGTCCAATTGTGTGAGAAAAATTATAATGTTTTCTTTGAAAATCAGCAACGTATAATTTATGATGCGAATTGAGGAAATAGGGTGGTTATAGTTGTTATGATGTCAAAGAATAAGTTGTTCCCATTCATGTTTGAAGAACATAACAACCATCTTACCAATATGGCATATGAGGAAAAAGTTGGTTCTGGCATCTCAAGTATGGACATTTGAATTTTCATAGTTTGAAGATTCTGACATCAAAATATTTAGTTTATGGTTTTCCTATGGTTCAAGAACAAAAGGAGGTTTGTGAAGGATGTGTTGTAGGAAAACATGTAAGAGAGAAATTTTCAAAAGGAAATGCATGGAGGGCCCATTATTGACTTTAGTTAGTTCACTAAGACATTTGTGGTCCTATGTAGACAAAGAGTTTGGGTAAGTAGTCATATTTTATTACTTTTGTTGATGATTACTCACAAAAGTGTTGGGTTTATTTTTTGAAGAACAAGGGTGAAGCCTTTGATACATTCAGGAGGTTTAAATCCCTTTTGGAAAATGAAATATGTTGCAAAATCAAATGCTTAAGGATATATCGTGGAGGAGAACTTTGTTCAAATTTTTTTTAGAACTATTGTGATATGAATGTCATCGAAAGACAACTCACTATTTCTTACAGACCTCAACAAAATGGAGTAGCTAAAAGGAAAATCATACATTCCAGAGATAGGCCTGCATAAATTTGTAAATGTATATTATGAGTAAAGTTGAAAAGAAAAATATATGCTAATGGCATATTTACCATCTCATGAATATAAAGGCTATACAACATAACTTTCTATACCTTTTATATGCACCAGTTGGAAGCCACTTTATACATTTACTTCTTGAAATAGAGATTGAAAAACACCACCTTGCAGACCAATCATGTATGAAACCTATACACCTTGTATATAAATTACATTATAGAACAAGTAATCCAATATACCTATGATCATTAGGAAAAAAAAATATTATCTACTAGCTATCGAGAATTTATATCCACTAGCAGAGGTCCATCTACACCCATTTAAACTTGGGTTTGATATTCATATAGAGATGAAAGAATTAATAATATATTATCATAATTGTGAAATGTACTGGTTCAAAACATGGGAAAAGTGTTAATTAGGGATGATAATTAGACACTAAATATGTCAAACAAATTGATATCAAATGAAAACAATTTCCATACTATTAATACTAATGTTGGAGGCGATGACATCAAATAAGTAAGTATGTCTTATGGTGGTTGCATAAAATAAATAAGTGTGGCTTTCCTCCTACTAGCATCTCTTTTCTCTAATCTGAAATGGATCTGAGCCAACCAATTGTTCTAAGTGTTAGTACCTAGAAGACAAATTGACAATTTATAAAGGTTAACAAACATTGCAAAACAAAAAAAATGTAAAATTTGAATGAGACAAATGTGAGAAAAAAAAGAATTAAATGAAAAGAAAAAAAATATAATAGGAAAGGAGAGAAAGGTGAGTAATGGAAAATGAAGGTTCATGGTGCTAAAATATTCACCAATAGTGAGAGAGGGGTGTGGGGTGGGGGGGGCTGAATCAGTAATGAAGGTTCATGGTGCTAAAATATTCACCAATAGTGAGAGAGGGGTGGGGGGTGGGGGGGGCTGAATCAGTATTGAGCATTTTTTACCATTTTAATCACAACATGTAAACACAAAAATATCAACAATTCCATTGAATTGTGATTGCATTTAACATATCATAAACATTTAACCATAAATTTTACCATTCAAAAATGCATCATATCATACACAGTGCATAAGATATTTTTATGTGAAAACCCAAATGGGGGGAAATCACAAAATTATTTTTAATAAATATCTTCAATATTACATCCACATGAAGCACCAACTTCCAAACTTCTCCAACACCAACATCCACATGAAGCACCAACTTCCAAACTTCTCCAACACCAACTGGAAGGAGGCACCAACCCCCTATTTATATGCTCCAACTTGAAAGAAGCTACAACTACCTGAATTCTCCAACACCAAGTTGAAGGAGGCTCCAACCCCCTAATTTACAAGCTCCAACTTGAAGGAAGATACAACTCCATGAATTCTCTATCTCCAAATGGAAATATGATCCAACCCCATGATTTACAAGCTCCAACTTCAAGGAAGATATCACTCCCTATATTCTTCATCTCCAATTGGAAGGAGGCTCTCACCCTCTTTCCTTTCCCCTTCCTTCCTCCCTAAAATGTAATTGTACACTCCACATATCATTGTTGTTGTCATTGATACATCATCATCATTAGAACTAAAATCAACATGTCATTGTAACTGTCACTGCTATTGATACATCATCATCATCAACACCAAACTCAACCTATCACTGTAACTGTCACTGATATTGATACATCATCATTATCAACACCAAACTCAACCTGTTACTATAAATGTCACAATTCTAATGCATTATCATCATCAAAACCAGATCCATCCCAATAACCACATAAAGCTTATTCCAATATCACCAAGAATGTGTCCAAATCATGTGCTCAAAATCACCATGATATGCATCAAACCATAAGCCAAGATATTCAATAAGAATGTGGAAAGATATACAAAATAAACCTCAAACCATGTGCCAAAGTATCCAATATAAAATCCTCAAGCATGAACAATAACTGTCAAGATATGCATCAACCATGTGCCCAAATATTCAAGATATTCCTCAAGCATGTGCTAAAATATCCATGGTATGCCTCAACCATGTACCATTACCATCAATATGTGCATTGACCATGTCCCAAAACATGTACCAAAATATGTCTCAACAATGTACTAACATCTTCAAGAATATACCAACATCTCAAACATGTGCAAAAATAACCAAGATATGTATCAAAGAATATGACAAAAAAACTTGCCTCAAGCCATGTACCAAAGTATCCAATATGTACCACAAGAATATTCCATGTCTCCAGTATGTGCCAAACCATCCAATATATACCTCAAAGAATATGCCAACATCATATGCCAAAGTCCTTAAGTATATGCCATAACCTTCAAGATATAAGAATTAAAATATATAGAATATCATACATTTTCATTCTGTAAAACCTAGTACATCATATCTCAGACCATCAAATCTTCCTCAAGATTCAACATAAATACAATAGCTCCATCATCAAACTTTTCCCAAGCCTCGTAGGACTAGACCAGACAACAGGCGATTCCTCTCTTGAGGATTCTTGTGTAACAAGCGACATCCTCATGGAACACCCTATACTTGACCCATGGGGACCTATTCAATTAGGGTTACAAGAAACCCTTCTCCAATCTATAGATCTGAGATTTCCTTCTTCACATTCCTCCACTACCTTAGATTCGCTGCCTCAAATTCACTAAGAGATCACATACTTACTTGATTTCTTACTTTATTGATCAAATGAGAGGATTCCTTATGTGTATTTATACTATTCCAAGTAACTCCTTTATTTGAATTTGAGTCGACCTGTAACTTCTTTCTTGCAACAACTTTTCTCCCTTAATTAATTTTTGGGTAGACGTGTAACTTCTTGTTGCAACCATTTAGGGGATTTTTAACCATACTTTGGGGCTTCACCTTTAAGAGAGAATAAATTATCAACCATGAGGAACCATGTGATGTAACACCTATCATTGGAAGAGACATGACGAGGACCATCCATATATGAAACTTTTGCATCCATTTGGAGTGTCCTTCACCCTTTTTTCTCCAATCAACTTCGAGTTCATGACCACTCCTCTGGGGATTCCTAGACATATTATTGAGGTTTATTCTAGGTTTGACATTGATTAAAACAAACTTTACAACATTGACATCAATGGAAACTAAATTTCCAACAATCTCCCCCTTTGGCATTGATGGAAACACTCATACTCCCCNNNNTGATGGAAACACTCATACTCCCCATGTGATCATTTCTTTCCCTGTCTTCATGCCTTCTCCCCCTCTCTTCATGCTTCTGAATTTTCTCTCCCCATTTGACATCAATGGAAAAGGGTAAATTCCCTGACAATATACCTTATTTTGAAAATCTCTCTCCCCCTTTCTTTTTTGCTTTTGATCTTTCTCTCTTTCTTTTGTTCTTTCTCTCCCCCTTTCTTTTTTGCTTTTAATATTTCTCTTTTTCTTTTGTTCTTTCTCTCCCCCTATATCCTTTGCAAGATTCCATGTAGATCAATGTGGGGATTCTTGTATATTCTTTCTAACCTCTCTTCTAGGGCTTGTTGTCCATTGGTACTTCCTAGTGTAATCCACTGACGTATATTGAAAATGTTCATGTTAAGGTCCCTTCATCACTTGACATCAAATATTCATGGCTTTGCATGTCTTCACTGAGATGAAATCAATGACATAATCGTTCATCAATCTAACTTTGAAAATATAAATCCTCCTGATGTTTTCTTTCCTTTGGTATCATTGTGCCTCTCACGGCTTGCCTTCCTATGACTAGATCGTTCCATATTTCAATATGATTCTCTTTTAAGTCATATGCTTTATTGAGCGTTCCTCTTGATGACAATGCGAACAAGTCTTTCTGAAATTCCTCATGATCTCATGCTTTCATCCACTGTCATGTATCTTCTTTGGTTCATGTAAAGTTATATTATCTTCTAGTATTTCCAAATATCTCACAAAATTGTCCATGACTCTGCTACTCAATGTACAAAATATTAACCAATCTATCACATCATTATTCTAAGATGTTCTTCTAATCTGCTGCAATTGATCGCTACATGTTTTTTTTTCTCAATTTGAATCAAATATGTCCACTAGTATGTTATATATTCAAATAAAAACCCATGAGTCTACAAAAAGGACACTAGGTCGTCCAACACATTCTTAGATGTGCTCAAACCAATGAATATATATATGCTTGAATTTATACTTGGAATCCTCTATACAATCATGTATCTCTACCTCAATGATATTCCTTGTAACTACCTTTCCATCCCTTCATGTGTTTTAAATTGCACCTTGAAGTAATCAAATAATATGTCATGATACATTCTTCACCTCTACCATCACATCATATTGAATCTTCTTTCTCAAAATTTGAAACCACTTTTCACTGCCCGAAATATAGTTCTCTAATTTTTACTAGTTGTTGCTTAGAATCCCCCTCTTCAACATTAGCATTTACAGGGAGTATCAAAGTCAGATAGCTTAGAAAAATATATAAGCGTGCTCTGTTGCAGGATTATCCTTCAAATTCTGACATCTTCCTCTTTACCTGTAGATTCATCATGATCTGGCATGTATGAAAATCCTGTGAGTATGATCTCTGGGGGTTCTTTATTCACCTCTTCTTGTTTTGTCTTTCTTCTCCAAACTTCCTTGTATCTGATATCAGTTTTTTCCTTCAAAGAAGACTTCATCATGCTTCTAAAATCACAAGTTGTATGTCCATATTTTTGGAATTTGTAACATTCAATATTGAAGGGGGGCACAGAAACATTTCTTTCTTGAACATTTCTTCCATATGATATGCAATCTACATCGTTATGTCCAAAGTTATTACAAGTAAAACAATAACTAGGAAAGAAACTTTGATACTTGGAAGTAAGTGATCCTCTTTGTGATGCAATCATTTTGAATTTATGCCTTAACTGATCACAATATTCTCTTCTATTGTTTCTTTCACAATGATTGAAGCTTTTTTGATACTTAGAGGTAGAAAGTCTTCTTGGAGATACACTTCTTTTTCATTCATTCCTCTTTGACTATTGCTGATCATGATCCCCTCCTTTGAGAACGTTTGCATAATTCTTAGCCTTCTCTTCTTTCTCATTTTTCGGCAACCTCGAACACTTCTCTTCAACTTTCTTTAGATGCGGTGTGGAGCTTCCTCTCTCTTCAATGCTCTTGCTGGGATTGACATTTGCATTTTCTTTGCATGAGGCCTCATCAATGTATCCGAAACCTGCTTTATCGAATGGTGACCTTTGACAAAGCTGTACTAGCATGATGCAAGCATCATCTCTATGTTGTATGACCATCTCTAAGCTGTATTAGCATGATACAGATTTGCAACTCACTGACAGTCCACGATGCCACATATCAACACTCCCTCTCAACCGAGGAATTCATCTCCTCGCTCTCAACGAAGGGAACAATCTCCACAAGCTCCAACTTGTCCCTCAAGTATGCACACTTTATCTTGGACAGATGGTTTGTCAAAATATCAGTTGTCTGCTTATCATTGGAGATATATTGGAGAATCACTTCTCCCCTCTAGAAGTTTTCACGGAGAAAGTAGTACTTGATCTCAATGTGCTTCGATCTGTTATGGAACACCCGGTTCTTTGAGAGCTTCACAGAGCTCTGATTATCACAGTATATCATAGTCGAATCCAACACCTAATCAAATAATCCAGAAATCAGTTTACAGAGCCATACTACTTTCGTACATGCATCACAAGCTGTAATACTACTTTCGTACATGCATCACAAGTTGCAATATACTCTGCCTCTGCAGTGTTGAGTTTAACTTATAATAGCTTAAAGTTTAACAAGAGTGACCTGTGAATGGGGCCAATGTTGAACGTTTTTGAGTTTGTACTTGTGTGCACTAAAATTTTACATGGATATAGTAGATGCATGCATTGACTGTATGGGAGGGTTTCAATACTCAAATACGACTCACACAAAGAATTCGACAATCAAATGACAAAATTAGAACCTAGTTGTGAAGGAGATGAAATTATCCATCATCGTATTTATCATCATCATTAACATCATATTGTGATGAGGTCGTTTCAATGAACACGATCTTCGTTCCTATAATATCTACGTTGGAACTTTTTAGAAAAAACGACCAGTGAAAGGGGCCAGCATTGAATTTTCTCAAACTATGCTTCTCCAAGTCATGGACATGGTGTGAGGAAGAACTATAAATTTCTCAAGGCATACCATACACTTTTAGGTCTCCAAAACCATGCATAGGGTCTAAAACATCCACGTAGGCCCTATAAATGAAATCTTTGTCCTATGTGCTCATAATGGAACAATTACAAGGCTGCAATTAGTGGAAATTATTCTTTAATTTGACCACGCATAGAATGACCTATGAATGGGGCCAACGCTGATTTTTTTCAGCTTGTGCTTGTATTCACTAAAATTTGACATGGTTATGTTAGATGCATATGTTTATGTTATGGGAGGTTTTCGAGACTCAAATATGACTCACACAAAGAATTCAACAGTCAAACGGCAAAATTAGAACCTATTTGTGAAGGAGATGAAATTATCCATCATCATATTTGTCATCATCGTATTGTGACGAGGTTGTTTCAATGAACATGTTTATCATTACTATATCATTTTCGTCAGAACTTTCTAGAAACAACGACCGATGAAAGGGGCCAGCATTGAATGTTTTCAAATTATGCTTGTCCAAGTCATGGACATGGTATGAGGAGGAATTATAAATGTCTTAAGGCATACAATACACTTTTAGGACTCTCAAACCATGCATAGGGTCTAAAACCACCACATAAGACCTATAAATGAAATTTTTGGACCATGGATGATTTTAAGGATGGAAATTTATTTTAAAATGTAGAAACCTTGGCGAATCTTACTAATCCTTCATATGCCAACTATAAAATGTTTGTGGATATTTTTGTAAAAATATTCAAATTTATAAGGATTTTATATAGTTTGTATAAAAATTTTGCGATTTTTAAGGTAAAATAATTTCATCCTATAGAATTTGGGCGAATCAT
>CBVK0100627704.1:76-20653 GCA_900067695.1 Picea abies | reverse complement strand
GCGGTCCTGTTTTTCTAACACTTTGGGATACTTGGAGGTCATGAGGTCGACTATTGGGGAATCGAATAAAATTTTTCCTATTCTAGCCATGGGAGGGTTGCCACATGGTAGCCCATGTGTGGGCCATGTGGCACCATATAACTAGTCCACAAAAACTGTCACTTGTCACAATATAATTCTCCGATGAAAACCAACACATGTCATCACTTTACATGCCCACATGTCTGCCATCTTTGCCACATTATCTTGCCAACTCAGTTGTGCCACGTGTCACCCTTTCAGTGGTGCCACATGTCACATTGACTTTTGACTTTTGAGAAAGTTTGATTGAACTTTGATTTCTTATAACATTTGATCTGTAACTCTATTTGACGAGTCGTTTGCACCGTTGGAAATATTGCGATGCACTCTTCGCGATCATGCCATTTTAATGGAGTTTTGGGAATTTTGAATTTTTTCCCTTTTCTGTCTATTGAAGCCATTCTGAGCATCCTGGACTGCTTCTGTGCATTCTAGGACACTTCTAAAAATTATGTGATGTTCCCTAGATCCATCCAAATCATGCCTCCCAACTGAGAAGACGTTTGGTCCCCAAAATTCATTACATTAAGTTTCATGTCCATTGGACTTACAATAAGAAACCCTTACCCAAACTACCTCACAAAGCCTAACAATATCAACATGTGCTAGAAGAAAAAAAAAAAAAAGTGATATCAACAATTACCACTTTTGCACAATACCCTTCTACGGGGCTGAATAGCAACATGTGATTTACAAAGATGGCCACTCTCGACTAACTCAAAAGGATTTCCCCCATTTGTTCAACCATTTTTTTGAACATGTCCTCTTTACTGAGTTGTCCTTTCTCTGGTAGTTGGTCTTCTCCTGCTGGCGGATTTTCCTGTAACACTTCCTGACTAATTGTCTCTCTCGAAGATGTATGTTTGGTCTTCTTATCCCTCTTTGGGTGTAGATCTGGATGTAAGGCCCAACAAGTGCCCTCATGATGCGCATCTCTACTACAATGGTTGTAGTAGCCTTTCTCCTTCAGAGGTGCATTCCCCCTGCTCTTTTCCATGTGTGGAAAGAAATTTGCCATCCTCGTCCTTCTCCTAGTTTCCATAACCTTCCTGCATAAGGATTTTCTCTTCCAACACTGGGAAAATGTGTGGTTACTCAATCCACAAAAAGTGCATGGTCTTTGATGCCAAAAGCTATGATTTATATGATTAACATGCTTATAATCAAATGGCATTTTAGAGTTTCTAGATTTCTTATACCTTAGTGAGTTTCCCCTGGAGTCAGATTGGCAGAAGAGTTGGTCTCAATTCTGTCATTGTGATGCTCATCTCTCCCTGGAGATGTCTCAAATCCTTGAGTATGAGGAGTTGTGGTCTCGGCCTGCACTCAATCAATTTCATTTCTTGATGAGTGGTTGACCTCTGGAGTCTCAGTGACTATCCCGGGGTCTTCATCCCAAATGGTTTTGGAGATTTCTCCAACATCCTTTGTGACATAGCCTATCCTAGCATATCGAGGCCAAACCACTACCTCGATGGGATAGACAATACCTTGGACATTGGTTCCAAGGCCTCCTCCTTCGTATCCCAATTTTATCATCAACTTTAAGCCAATGCAAGAAGCATGTTGTTCAAGGATTTCAAAAGAATCATTAGCATTAATCAAGAAAGGAACTAGACATGGTTTATTTAGCTCTACCTCAAACGGGGACCCTTGGTCTACTTCTTGAAATGTGTCCAATTGTTCCTGGTGAGAAGGATGAATGGAAGATGCTTCTAGGAATCCTCTTTGGCTTCTGGATGCATGAAGCTCATCTTCATTTGTTTGACAAAGTGTGCATGCATTTGCACTGTCATGCTTGCACCCATAACAGGTGAAGTTTTCGTGGTCACACGATGGTATTATCACCATCTCATTTGTAGAGCCCTCCTCTTTCTGCATCTTCATGTCTTGCAACCTTTGGTTCTCTTCTTCTGCAACATGCAACAATGTCTTCAATCCAACATTCTCTACTTGAAGCATTTGCTTGAGATCTTTAAGCTCATCAAACCACGATTGATTTGGTGACCTTGTCATCCTTAACTTCAACACCTGCAATCGGTATCAAGCCTGCTCTGATACCACATGGTCTAAACCCGAGAGTGATAAGTTTCCAATAATTGGTTGTCTCTGTCATTCCTTCAAAATTGTTACACATCAAAATTACTCAGCTGGATAAGTGCCGTATATTCCTCTCAATCGTCGTAAATGTCACATCTTCCTTACAACTTTCGCAAGTGTCACAAGTTGGTCATAAGGGTCGCAAATGATGTTCTAGCATATTTCCATGCCAATGACACTGAGGAGGCACTTAAAACATCTCATGTTCTTGATTTGAAGAAGAAGAACTGGTTTACTGAAGTCAAATAACTCTTGACACCTGAAGAGAGCTCTGAAACAAAGGTTCTGAAGGGGAGCGCTCCTCTATATCAACCCTAGGAGCGTTGGCGTTCCCCTACAAGGCTTCAGGGAGCATTATAATGCTCCCCTACCCCCTCTGAAGGAGCACTGCTCATATTGAGAGCACTGGCGCCCCTCCAAAGCTTACCAGGGAGTGTTACAGTGCTCTGATTCCCCTTCTAAAGGAGAGCTGCCTAATCTGAGGCAGTAGTTGGCCTGTTGAGGAGAATAAGGGGGGGGTATTTCGAGATTAGGAGGCAGTTGTGTCTGAATTCTTGGTTTCATCAAGAGATCCCTGATCTAAGGAAGAATTTCCCAACTTGTTCTAAAGATAACTCAAGAGGTTAAGCTCCTCTTAACCTATATAAGCAGGCTCTATGATGGTGGAAAGGGGGAAGAACTTCTAGTATGAAACTTATGGTCTTGGAGAAAACACACAGTCAGCCAAAGGAGAGTGATCAGTGAAGTTGTGGTTGTCCAGGTTGTGGATCTTTCAGGCAAGGGTTAGACAAATAGGACTCGACAAAGTTGTCGCATTCTCATCTACGATTGTAAGTATTGATGTCGTTATTATCATCAATATGACACACTTGTCCTGTTTCTTTCTAGTTTGTGTCTAATGTTACATCAACTTATCATTAATTGATAGATCTGTTTTCAAGCTAATATCAATAGAGTAGGAAGTGGTCATATCTTGTTTTGTCCATAGGATCCAACGAGAAGCAAAGGATCGAAGCGCAACTAGGAGAGTGTTGGGACAAACTTCGATAAAGAGGTACTTCTATTATCCTTCCTTCCCATGTGTTATCTTAGATAGATTTGAAAGGAATTCAGTGTCCACGTTAAGCATTTTCTATCTAGAGTTAGGGTCAATCTCTTAGAGGCGATCTACCTGTCTGCAGGGAGATTTTCCTACAACAGAAACTGGCGACTCCATTGGGGAGATAGCCTCAAATCGAAACTTCCTGTTTTGATTTTCTCCTCATTGACCTTGTTCTATCCCTTGATTGTTTCAAACCTAGTTGACTCCTCTTTTTATTGGTTTCATGAGTTGATTGGCTCCTTACCCCATCACACTCAGCATAATTATCGGAATTGAATTGCAATTTTTTTATTTTTGGAGATTTTTGGGAGTTTTTAGACCCTGGCGCCCCTGTCCTAGTGTTAACAGAGTGCCAGTGCTCCCCCATAGCTTTTCACAGAGCGCTATAACGCTCCTTGCCTTTGGCAATAGAGCGCCAGCCCTCTTTGGCTCAAAAAACCTTCGAGAATTGCTTTGTCAGGGTTTTGCCTCTGTGTCTCTTCTGCTGAGTAGCCTTGTGAGTCAATGTTTCTTCCCTTTCAGCCTTGACATCTGTATTTTTGAATAACTAACATCTTACTAGTTGGATCTTGTAGCCTTCTTCACTATTGTTGCTGAGTTTTTTCTGTTGATTAGAGTCCAAGACTCGTGCATTGTCTTTCTCTCTGTCTAACTGAGTAAAAACCTTGGTGAAGGTCATCAAAGGCCTATAGACCTCTTCATCTCAATTTTAGTCAAGATCATTGTTCTTCAACCTTTTCTTTTTGGGTTTGAAGTTTGTTTTCTCTTTGATTGTTTCTTTTCTTTCACTTTTCGTTTTGATTGCAACGAAAGGGTGTATTGTTTGTATGACTTTTGCTTGTGCTAGTTTGATTTTAATTCATACAAGACGATAATTAGCGAAACGAGCATTGTGTTGAATTGATCATTATTCATATACAAACAACAAAAAGCATATGCATGATTTATTGTGCATATTAGAAGGCATCTCAAAAGTTTTAGCATTGCATCAGGATTTGATTGAGAAAAAGAATTGTTTGAGGACATTCCTTATTCGTGCTTGCTAGTGAAAAGAACTTTCTCTCTCTCCCTTAGATAGATGTTCATTGAAAGGAAATGATTGCTTATCATATTTGATGCACTCTTTAGGTCTAAGTCATAAATCCATTCGTTTCACTTCCATGCACCCCTTTGCGTAAAGAACAACCATAAAAAATCAACGCTAATTAAAAATTATCTAGAACTTTTTCTTTTCTAGGATCCTCCACCAACAGTAGAATAGGCTTAGTACTTTGGGTTAGGCTATGAGCATAACTCTCCAAAGTTTCCAAAACAAACACTAGCATCCTGAGTTAGGGAGAGTCAAATCCAGTTATCGTATAAGTCTGCCTAGGATCCCCCTCTCACACAGGGGTTATGCACGAGGTCGCATTCGGGTAAGCTACGGGGACTAACCCTCCGTGGTTTAACTGATTGTGGTGGTCATATCGTATTATGGGGATCACTTTGAGGTAAATCCACAATTACTGTGTGGAAGCCTTTTAGTTGATTTCGGGCTTGATACCATGCCCGTACGTTTGGATCGGACTGTCGACTGTTCCCACCCAGGGACTGACTGTGAATTGGTAACCTTAGTGGCCATAATATTTAGGGTCTTACACAAGGTGACGGTGACGGGAAGTCTCACTATACCTAGAGCAGACATTGGTCAAACTCACTCGGGCTCCTTGGAGGGTAAATCCACAATTACTGTGTGGAAGCCTGCACCAAGGCGTAAGTCTGTTAAGCAGGTCACCATTGTAACTGTTCCACCCTATCCCCGCCCCTTCTGGACTTGATCACGCGACGTTGGATTTCATCACCAACTAGTACGGTCATCAAAAGAAGGTCCTGTTTGCTTGGTTGTGATTCTTAGATTTTTTTAGTGTGTGTTGTTTCTTTTCGCTAGTTGGCCATAGATCTCTTTCGCCGACTCTTCTTCGCCAACATCGACCCTCCACGATGCTCGCAGAGGCTATAGGGACTTCCTCTAGAAAATATGGAAGGAAACACCCCTTTACCCCCTCATTCCACGGAGGAATCTCCTCAACAGAGCGAGGTTCGAAATACTACAACTTCCCAGGAAGAAGTTCCCATTCCTTTGGAGAATTTTCGAATTGTTTCAGAATCTTCGGAAGCTTACCGCATTCCGGAGGGATACGAACGACAGATCCTCCACCTGAATTCCGCTGGAGAATTTTTTGTCATCAATCCTTCTGACATTTCGGCTGGGTCTTCTCAAAACCCTTTAGCCAATGACCCTTTTTGGACCACAGACGTTGTTCGCAGTCCACCACGACTGGTGCGAGATCTTTATGGAACAGGGGAAGGTGCCGATGCACCTTTTTCCTATACTGTACCCCCAAATCACTTCACCGGTACCACCAATTTTATAGAAGCACCACCTGTTGGTACGAACACGCTGTTTGTTGGCCCAAAGTCTACTATTCCCCTCCAGATCGCCCATTCGACAATGGCCCCACACATTCCGACTATCCCCGCCGGTAACGCGGTAGTCAATCAAGCTCCGATTGGCACACCTGTAACACTAAGACCTACACTCCCTTTTGGATTCAGGGCACTGAATGCTTCCACTACCACCACTGCCAAAACTACTACCCAAGTTATACCGGGAAGTTCCATACCCATCCCACAACCCAGAGGGATCGGTCTTGGTTGTCCTAATCCACTCGGCGGTACCAATCAGTCATTTACGTCTGGCTCTCAAATCCTAGGAACTCTACCTCAAATTGGGGGGTATCCTCCCACCGGAGGACAAATTCCATTCGGGGGGCACCCTCATGCTGGGGGGCAGCCTAAATCTGGAGTCTACCATCAACCACAAGGACAAAATGTGTCTGCCACACCCAATCCATGGAGCGTCCCTTTTCAAGGAAACCCACATGTCTCCACAAGAAAAAATGTTCACACTCCGCAACAACCCCCTTATGGACAAATGCCAAACCCACCCTATAACCCACAAAACCCATCTGGTTATCCTCCGCTCACACATGCTTCTCAAAACATCTCAAATCCTATGTACCTTGGTCAAAACCAACCTCACATAAGAGGGCCCACGAGTTATAACTATCCACATAACCCAGTATTGGGCCCCACTCGTGTCCCTCTACCACACCAGCATTACCCACAGGTTAACCGACAATTACCTTTTCTAGCTACCCTGGACCTTCCAGACTTGTCTCGGTTAATGAATGATCCTATTTATCATTCTTCGGTTTGGCCAGCTATTCCAGCTAAACTTCCTTCTTACATCCCAAAATTCGATGGAAAGTTCGGAGAAGACCCGAACAACCATGTGATGACTTTCCATTTGTGGTGTTCATCCAACTCCCTCATGGACAATTCAATTCGTTTGCATCTTTTCCAACGAACACTTACGGGTTCCGCAACAAAATGGTATATTGAATTACCATGTGCATCTTTTCATGATTTCAACTCCCTCGCCATGTCCTTCCTCACGCACTTCCAACTACCCATTCGATACGATACAGGTACTGAACTATTAACCTCCCTTCATCAGACAACTTCCATACATATCTCCGATCATATCCATGAATGGAGACGACGATGAAGGCTAATCAAAGCATTCATTCCTGACCAATTATTAGCAGAATGGTTCACGAAATTGTTGTTACCCCAGATTTCTCGTGATGTTTCCATGAGTGGTGTCGTCACCGAGGAAGAAGCCATTGCCCGAGCTCAGTACTTAGACTTAGTCTATTCATAATCTAGTACTCTATATGAGTTGATACCGAATGCTACCCGTGCCACTAATGATCCATCCAAACCATCGACTGCTTCACATGTGGATGGAGTTATTGGCTCCGTCAAAACCCAATCTGCTACCCAGTCTACTGGAATGATCCAGCGGCCCGCTTCGGTGACTTCTCCCAGTTCGAATGCACCCTCTTCTACCCCCCCTCAAACTCAGGTCTCTAATGTGAATGCGGTCCAATCGACCCCTTCACAACAACTTGGGGGCAAGAAGAAAGCGAGAAACAAACCAAAGAAGAACAATAACAACGAACAACCCAAAACCCAACCACAAACCCCTGCTGCTGGAAAACAGCCACAACAAAAACCGAAATTCCCATGTCTCATTTGTGGTGATGATCACTACACTCGAGACTTCCCACATCGCAATGAAGTGACCAAACTTTTCAAGGGAAATTCACAACCCGTTGTGCTCACTCAGCCTTTTCCGCAACAACAATCTTTGGTTGCACAAACCCCCATGCCGGGGAGCAGTTCCAACCAACCCCATGATGAGGCCTCGACAAGTGCCCACATTTACATGTTTAACAAAGTTAATCTAACCACTCACTCTACGACATATGACACACCAGTTAAACCTGATAAACTGAAGATTGCTAACGGTTCTCCGTCAAACCCGTTACCATCCTCCGTCAATCCTCCATCTATCATTCCTCCATCCAGGCCACTCCAGATTGAGAAAATTTCATTTGACTCTATCTTACGCCCTCCTAAGAGCACCATCTGGAAATCTACCTTGAATCCTAATTCGCGAGTTGCCCGAAATTACAACATTGTAGAAGATTTGGCCCAAGCCCCGTGTGCCATGTCCGCCTTGGAAGTTCTACAACACTGCCCCAGCCAATGTAGAACACTCTTAGCCACCATCGACACTTTTGATCCTGAGTCATCAGACAATATCACATTTAATATGGACGATCATCAACTGCGACTCTCCCACCAGCTAGCTTTCCAAATTGATGTTGTTGTTCACAATCAGCAAATCCACTGGACTATCCTAGATGAGGGAGCCTCCACCTGTGTCATGTCTCTAGCCTATTGGAAAGGCTTGAAATCACCGGCCCTTAAAAAATCTGCAACCATGTTACACGCCTTTGATGGACGAGGTTTTCATCCTCATGGATTATTACAATCCTTAGCCGTTCAGTTGGGCGACAAAACTGTTACCGTTGACATCGAGGTGGTCGATGCTCCCCTCGATTACAACCTACTACTTGGAAGAAGTTGGTTCTACACCATGACTGTCGTCGCCTCGTCGGTGTTTCAATGTGTACAATTCCCTCATCAAGGAAAAAATGTTACCGTCGATCAGCTTGATTTTTGTACACTCGACGCTCGCATCCCTGCTACCAACAACATTCCTTTCCTGGGAGACCACCCGGTTATGTATGAAAGCGTTGGTGTTGGCTTATTGAAATATTCTAGCCTCATGAGTACTTTCCCTACACCACTTCCACCTACTGCACATCATATTGTCGTTGTCAATATGATCTCGACTATGCCTTATCAATCCTTAGAATCATCTGACCCATGGATTGTGCCTAGTCCTTTGGAATTCGATGTGCTTGGTGACACTATGTCACTTAGCCCAGCCGAGGCCGCATACGTAACTATTCAATCTGCCTCTCCCTCTTCAAATACTTCACATTCATTGGCACCCGATACTTACTCGGTGCCCTCATGGTTGGATTCCCTATTGTCTGTCATGGATTACATTTCCCACATTTTTCCTTCGAACGAATCCATCATGGAAATGCTTAGCATTGACGATCTGCCCTGGGATGATAACCAACATCTATCCTCTTTTCTTCCACCTTTGGAAGAAATCCACCAAGACATACGATCTGTCATCCCTCCCGATGTTACTGAAACTCCGCAATATCCTATCCTCACACAAGATACTCTCTCTGAGGGGAACATGGGTAACATCTCCACTACGATCATGATTGACATTTCAATCAAATAAGGTGTCGTGGAAAACATTAACCTTGGTGCTAATTGCACACCCGAAAAAGTGGTTTCTTACACCACTTTGTTCAAGGAATTCCGTGATGTCTTTGCATGGAGTTATGAGGAAATGCCAGGGATCGACCCTTCAATCATCGTACACGAAATCAAAACCTACCCTGACGCGAAACCAGTTCGACAAAAGCTTCACCCGGTTCATCCCAAGAAAATCACAGCTATAAAGGCAAAAGTTGAAAAACTTCTAAAATCTGGCTTCATCTATCCCGTCCCTTTAACCGAATGGGTCTCCAACCTTATTTCGGTTGCTAAGAAACAAGGGACCATCCGTGTTTGCATTGACTATCGAGATCTCAACAAAGCTTGTCCCAAGGACAACTACCCTACACCCTTCATCGACCAAATCATCGATAATTGCACGGGGAGCGTAATCTTCTCTTTCATGGATAGCTTTTCTGGATATAACCAGATTGAAATCTTGCCTACAGATCAACACAAGACAGCCTTCATCTGCCCTTGGGGAACTTTCGCCTACCGAAAGATACCTTTTGGCCTTAAAAATGCTGGGGCCACTTTCTAGTGAGCCATGTCGTATGCTTTTCATGACATCAAACATATAGCAGAACCGTATCTCGACGATTTACCCGCACATTCGCTAAATCGATCTGATCACATTGATCATTTACGCGTGATTTTTCTGCGATGTAGGTTCTACCGTATTCGTCTGAACCCACACAAATGAATTTTCACTATCGAATCCGGCCGACTCCTCGGTTTCATTGTCTCCAAAGATGGGATCAGGGTGGATCCCTTAAAGATCAAGGCCATCTTAGCCTTACCTCCACCTACCAATTTAACCCAACTCCATATTTTGCAAGGCAAAGCAAACTTTCTTTGCCGTTTCATTTGCAACTATGCCGAGATCACTAAAGGATTTATGCGGTTACTGCAAAAGAACGTCCCTTTCATCTGGGATGACACCACTCAACGGTCATTCGACACTCTCAAGCATGCTTTGACCCATGCACCTTTTTTACATCCCCCTGAATATACAAAGGATTATATCCTTTACTTGGCCGCTTCTACTTCCACCATCGCAATGGTGTTAGTTCAAGAAGACCCCAACGACGAAGAACACGTGATTTATTATCTGAGCAAGAGTTTATTTGGACCTGAACTCAGATATTCGCATGTTGAGAAACTGGCTTTGGCAGCCGTCAAAAAATGTGCACCCTACCAAATCTTTAACAAGAAGGCACGCACCCACCCTATGGCACTGCATCCCATTATTGCCATCGACCCCTTTGCCAAATGGGGCATCGATTTCATGCAGTGTAAGCCTACCTCAGCCGGGGGGCACAGTTACATCATCGTCACCGTCGACTACTTCATCAAATGGGTTGAGGCTATGCCTACCTTCCTGAATGATGGCCGTATTGGTAGCTCTTTTCCTCTTCAACCACATCATAACTCGTTTTGGTGTACCACGTGCCATTGTCACTGACCATGGTGCACACTTCAAAAACTAGATGATGAGCAAGTTACATGTCAAATTGGGTTTTCACCATGAAAACTCAACTCCTTACTACCCTCAGGAGAATGAACAAGTTGAGGCTATCAATAAAGTCCTAAAAACCATGATCCAACGCATGGTAGGGGAAAACAAAACATCATGGCATTTACAACTGTTCTCCGCTCTCTAGGCCCATCGCACCTCTGTGAAAACTTCAACTGGATTTACTCCTTTCCAGTTGGGCTATGGCATTGGAGCTGTCCTACCAATCGAGTGTGAGATTCCATCACTCAAACTGAAAGTAGAACTCCTGCCCCATACTTCTGCTGAAGAAGAACGATTCTTGTATCTATCCAAACTGGACGAAACACGTTGTGATGCTGCTCTCGTCAATGAGGCACATCAGAAACAAATTAAAAGTCAATATGAAAAATCCGTCCACCCTTGAACTTTCACAGAAGGAGACTTAGTCCTCATTTACGACCAAGCTCATGATAAATTTGGGACAGGAAAGTTAGAACCCACGTGGCACGGTCCTTGCATCGTGAAGCGTGTCTTACATAAAGGTGCCTACGAATTAGTTGATCATGATGGAATTTCCCTGGGAGATCCCCGAAACGGGATCTACCTGAAGAAGTACTATGCCTAGATCACCTAGCATTTGTACTTTGTACATTATTGTATTTAGTTTGGTGTGTCTATTTCTTTCACGTGCTCGAGTCTTTACCGTTGCCACTCATGACTGTGCTTGTGTTTTCATGTGCAGATGACATATTCCTTTCCTATCTTTTTTGGGTTTGCAGATGGCGCTAGCCGACATACCCAAAACATTGCTTCAGCAACTTGGGTTATTTAGCAATTTGACCAGGTGGTGAGTTCAGGAGGCATCTGTTTAGGACCAGCAACCAACAATATGGCAGAATATCACACTGTCATTGGACTGTTGACCCAAGCCTCCTCTCTAGGTATCTCTCGCATCATTATCTACTTAGACTCCCAACTCGTGGTTTATCAACTCAACCGCATCTACGCTATCCGTAGTCCTATCCTGCTACGTCTACACTTGCAAGTTCGCCATCTCGAACGAATGTTCAATTACATTGAATATAGACACATTTCGAGAGAACTTAATAGTATTTCGGATTCATTAGCTAATTATATCATGGATGGGTATCTCGCCCACATATAAGATTTAAGGAAATCAAAACTGTACATTACATGTANNNNTGTTTGCATTACATCAAAAAGTATGTAGAAGAGAAAAATATTGGGCCTTTCCACCCATACAACGTCGCCTAACAAGGCATACAAAACATGATCACCGGAGAGACTCTAATCTCCCCGCACTACATTGTGTTGTGAGTAACACACTACTGCGTGCACTACGTGCCTCAACAGATAATTGATATTCTTCGATACTCCTACAGTGTGTCGCTGCAGATGTAAAGGCACTTCCCCCCTCTGCAGAGGAGGGATGCCCATCGTAAGCCCTTGGAGGTTTCGCTCAACCTCCCGGAGACCTACTGCTGGTACTACCGGATCTGCTGCGACTGGGATGCCTCCGTGACGTCCTGGTACTAGTATATCAGCCGGGCACACTGCTCCCTTATCTGCATGTTGGAAACGATACATCTGTTAAAACTCTTTTACATACCCCAAAAAAATACATATACATCAAAAAATTAAAAACAAAAACTAGACAAGGTATGGCTCAGTCTCTTACCTGACTCATCCCAGTCTTCCCCCGTGGGAAAAATCAAGTCCATGCTCCCACGGAAATCTACATCAGCATAAGGGAAGTCCTCTATCCAGAGGTACTACCGTCTCAGCCAGGCGAAGAAATCGTCGGTGAAATAGAACTTTGACTCCGACACTATCCTTGGAGACAGAATAGTCCACCTCTCCATCTTAGGTTCATCCACTGGTCGTACCGCCAGTGCTATCTGAGGCTGCATATGAGGGATGCACTCTAGAAAAAATGAGACAAAAAACGAGCCATAGCCAAATTGCTTCTGACCAGTCCTGTACCGTGAAATCTGCTCCTTCACATTTCGAAGGAACGCTGCACTCCAGTTGAACAGTGTTGGTTCCAAACACTGAACACCGTAAGCCACCTGCGATCTTGATGCCAGAAGAGCGCTAGTGCTGCGTGTCATGCTGGTGATAGCAAATAGTATAGACCGGAGGGGCAAATCTCAAATATCCTTGATAGGGATCCTGCCCCCTACCAACCTTGCTCCTGGGATGCAGTGGTGTGCCAGATACACGTCCACTTGTTCAGGTAGCACCCTCTGCCCAGTGAAAGATATGGGGACCCCTCTTTTCGAGAGGCCGGTCAAAAAGTACACGTCTTCTAACTCAATGGTTAAAAGTTTTGTGCCGATTCGGAATCCTTGTTCCGCAACATCCCATAGGCCAATCATATGCTCGAGCAATAAAATCTCTCTCTTCATTTTTTGCAACTTGAAGAACTTGAGAAAACCAGAAGCTCGCAAAGTGGCCCGTGTACGAGGACTTCATAAGGCAGCTAAGTCATCCATCTCATGTTCCCTCTCTTTCCATTCAATCATGATTGCCGAAGTTACCTACAAAACAAAAATCAAGAAATTCATTATTTCCACGTTTTGGCAATTTCAATGATTTTCAAAAGCATTTTAAAACATGAAATAAGATGCCCACATCGTCTAAAAGCAACCACTCACTCTTTTTAACCAGCATGCCCTCCCCTAAACATTTAACATTTATCAAACAATGATAAAAACGTTTTAAAAATTCAAAATGACTTTGGGGGCTATGTGGGAACTTGGGAGGATTTTTTATGAGTTCTTTTACTAAAATCGACCTATCTAATTAACCACAAGGGTGTTGACATCTTAACCATCCTTCTTTAAAGCATTTTTTGTAAAAGAATTCCCCTTTTCCATTAATTTTTAAAAGAGGTTGATTTGGTTCTAATTGGGGTGACTTAGGGCTTCGTGTTTTAAAATAAATAATGCTATGAAAATGGATGTGAAACCATGAAATTGAAAGAGCAAGAGATGGACACCTACCTGGTCCAAACGACGAGCAAAATGGTGAACCATAGCTCCCGCAGCGAGAAAAACAAGATCTGCTTCAAAATGAGATTCTCCACTACTCCAAAAATCCTTGCAAAATGAAATGGTAAATAAAATTTCAAATCAATTGTTATTTATAAATTTTCATTTTTTTATAAGGTATGGTCATTTTTTGGGTTTCTCTAATGATATAATGGCTTTACTAAACCCTGGTTTGTAGTTTTGGCATCGCAGGTTTCCTGGCAGTCCTGATGGATTATTCACCTTGTCACACTTATGAGCACAGTCTTAGTTCATTCTCGAGCTCAACAATATGAGAATGTAACCGGGTAAAATTTTATCTCTTTTTTGGACACGTACAGATACGAACACACAAAAAAGGAACCTTCCTGGAGTCTCCTTTAAACCCTTTTCAGACTCTCTAAATATGAAAAGATTGTCGAGCGACCTTGATTCCTTTCACGCTCGTTAAAAGGTTAGAAAGGGTGTCTTTCTAGCGATAGTTTAACCCTTTTTTGGTCTCGTTGGACTACTGTACGAAAAAGGAACTAAGAGAGTTCTCTTTTAAGTGTTTTTCCAAACTCTATAATCCCGAAAAACCTTCGATTTTTCTGTCTTTGGACTCGTTAAAGCACACATCGACAGGCCCATATGGGACCGAACCCTTACTTCTTTCGGTTCGTTAAACAAAGGAAGAGGAACTTACCGAAGGTGAGTTATATCGAGCATGTGTTATCCTCCTCGAGCTCATTAAATCAAAAAGAGGTACTCATCTATCTGGATGGGGGGGGAAATTGAAAGGAACAAGCCAAGCAGTCTCTTGAGAACATCATTCGACACTTCTTAGAGTCGCCCTTGAACACGACACTTTGTCATTTGCACATACCATAATCTGATGAACCTCTGCACTGAGCCAATCCTCTGAGTTCCTTTCACTCCTTTGGGTCACTTGACACAAGTCACGATACCCACTACATAGTTTTGGTCCATGTCACGTTTTGCTGTTGTGCCTCATTGTTCAAGGGAAGTATCTGTCTTGGGAGTGAGCCATCCCAAATATCTTGCCTCAAAACCTGTGTCAGTCCATGTCCATTTGATCCACCAATTACATCTCCATGTCCATTTCGTGTCATTGATGGGGGATACATCAAGGCCCTCCCTCGACGAGTCTATTTCTGTCAACTCCAACACATTATCTAGGAATCAGACTTAGAAACCATTTAGTACTTTGGGACCTGCATGCCTCAATGGTAGGCCTCCTCACGTTTGACAGTGGGTTTACATCATTGACCCCTGATCAAATGATTCCACGAATGTTCGACTTCAGATTATCTATTCACATTCGCTGGAATGTACTAGGGTACCTTGGGAATCATTGACATTAATGGTGATCTCCCTCACACTTGTTAACGGTTCACACCATTGACCGGTAATCAAGTGGTTTCTGCCATGTTCGACGTCAAGACATCTATTCGCATGGTCGGATTGGTACCATATTGGGATTGGTAAGAAGACCCTGGGTTGAGCGATCACTTTGATATATGCTTTGCCCAGGCTGCGAAGGAATTACTGTTGGACAAAGAACACATACACTGTAACATAGATCCACTTTGTATTGGTCATAGCTATGTCTTGTCATCTCATAGATCCATTGTGTATTCTTCATGGCTACGATCAGTCTGAGTCATTAGAGTATAGATCCACATTGTATCTTCGGTGGCTATACCCTTTTTTATCAATACAATTATGGATCCACAGTGTATTTTATGGCGGCCATATCCTGCTAAGTCTTGATCACCCAAGCATAGGTATGCCTGCCTTGGGTTTTGAAATATGTCATGATATTTGTTGGATGTTTGTGTGCAGCTTCTGTCAGGTTCTCCGAGTCTATACCCTTGCTTGGACGTCTACAAAGTATTTCAGTTATCAGTTGACATATTCTAACTTCATACTTTGGGGGCCAATCTATTACACATCAAAATTACTCAGCTGAATAAGTGTCGCATGTTCCTCTCAATCGTCGTAAGTGTCGCATCTTCCTTACAACTTTCGCAAGTGTCGCAAGTTGGTCACCAGTGTTGCAAATGATGTTCGAGCATATTGCCATGTCGACAAAACTAAGGAGGCACTTAAAACATCTCATGTGCTTGATTTGAAGAAGAAGAACTGGATTACTGAAGTCAAATAACTCTTGACACCTGAAGAGAGCTCTGAAACAAAGGTTTTGAAGGGGAGCGCTCCCCTATATCAGCCCTAGGAGTGTTGGCGCTCCCCTACAAGGCTTTAGGGAGCATTATAACGCTCCCCTTCCCCCTCTAAAGGAGTTCTTCTCATCTTGAGAGCGTTGGTGCCCCTCTAAAGCTTACCAGGGAGCGCTACAACGCTCTGATGCCCCTTCTAAAGGAGCGTTGCCTAATCTGAGGCAGTAGTTGGCCCGTTGAGGAGAATAAGGGGGGGATCTTTCAAGATTAGGAGGCAGTTGTGTTCGAATTCTTGGTTTCATCAAGAGATCCCTGATCTAAGGAGGAAGTTCCCAACTTGTTCTAAAGATAACTCAAGAGGTTAAGCTCCTCTTAACCTATATAAGCAGGCTCTATGATGGTGGAAAGGGGGAAGAACTGCTAGTATGAAACTTATGGTCTTGGAGAAAACACACAGTTAGCCAAAGGAGAGTGATCAGTGAAGTTGCTATTGTCCAGGTTGTGGATCTTTCAGGCAAGGGTTAGACGAAGAGGACTCGACAAAGCTGTCGCATTCGCATCTATGATTGTAAGTACTGTTGTCATTATTCTCATCAATATGACACGCCTGGCATGTTTCTTTCTAGTTTGTGTCTAATGTTACATGAACTTATCATTAATTGATAGATTTGTTTTCAAGATAATATCAATAGAGTAGGAAGTGGTCATATCTTGTTTTGTCCACAGGATCCAGCGAGAAGCAAAGGATCGAAGCGCAACTAGGAGCGTACATGGACAAACGTCGATAAAGAGGTACTTTTGTTATCCTTCCTTCCCATGTGTTAGCTTAGATAGATTTGAAAGGAAGTCTGATCCAAGTGGATATTGGTCCACATCTCTTCTCAGAGATAAGCTACCAGCGCCCTAGCTAGTTTATTTACATTCTGTCTGTAAGCATTTTTCAGTCATTTGTTATCAATGAAATAAAGTCTTATTTCCGCTGCATCTCTGCGTTTATGTGTATTTCTGTATTTCATTGTGTTCCTACATAAATCCGGATCAAAGTCAGTGTCCACGTTAAGCATTTTCTGTCTAGAGTTAGGGTCAAGATCTTAGAGGCGATCTACCTGTCCGCAGGGAGATTTTCCTACAACAAAAAGGGTCAGTAATAGATCGTTTTGCTTGAGCGATTTGCAATAAAAGGTAAAGTTGAAGTCTTATGTGCTTGAATTGGAAGTGAATGAAAACCTCTTTAGTCTTCCTTATGTGAAATATGTCATGCTCTCTTTTAACATCCTATGTGAGGAAATTCATAGAAAAACAACATAAGAACATAATACACATAAGAGATATGACACTTCCCTTGATAACGAAGTTCACCCTTGCAGTGGGCTACCTCTCTGGGTCATGCTCCAAAGCTTGACTGCTTTATTCTTCTTGATGTAATGATGTCTCTCATTTACAAGTTGCAAGGCCAAAGTCCCTCTTCAGTGAAGGCAACAAGAGATCGGAATGTGATCATGAATGTATCAGCTTCAGAGGTTCTACTCATGAGGCATCCATGATGATGACATGGACATCATTCCCACATACTCAATACATAAAAAGATGAAGAATAAAATATGACCCCCATCAACATGGATCCATCAAAATCCTTAGATCTATTGCTCAGATCCAAGAAAAAATATGCATTCCATATAAGAGATCTCGAAACCACGAGAATCAGAACTACTTCATTGGCCACTTGTCATGCAAGTGCCACAATTTCTCTATCACATATCACTGATTGATTTGATGTGAAAGAAGATAATAAACAAATAGATTGAAGGAATAAGTTGATCTTGTTGCCTTGTTGTAGCTTCTATCTGTTCCTTCAGACCTATAACACACATGCTATGCTACAACATTGAATGACAAAACAACATAATAAAAAAACATGCTTACATTGGCTTCTCCAGCACTTAGCTTGTTGATCAGAAGCTTTGCTACAAAAACAGACATTGTCATTGAATTCGCGTCATCGAATTACCCAAAAATGACTCTCAAATCGTCTCCATCCAAGTCGGACACTTCCAAACCCAAGAGACACCTCTGCCTTAGTTATCGTGCCACTGCCTCTGCAATAAATGACTCATTCTGGAATGAAGCTGCTGAAATTTTGTTCAAATTAGGAAAATAATCTCACCATTGCATTTGTGGCGTCATTTTACTTATAAATGACTATCTCCATGCCTCGATCTGAGTCGAGCACTTTATGGACCCAAGAGGCAACCTTGCCTCGGTTTGCATGCCAAAATCTGTGCTGTCCATACGGATTTTGTACAGGCTGTACCAAGGCGTATGTACGTGCTCAGTGCTTCGTGCGCTGGTGTGTTCTACTCTCTGAATGCACACTTATATACAAGTTTCTGGGCAGTTATGCCATAATGTGGAAGTTGATTGCATTGGTTATGGAGGCTAAGTTAAGGGATAGGCTATTGGGGAGGTTCCGGGGTTGAATCCCATAGACTCCCCCTTTTAGCATATTTTTGGCGCACTCCACTAATTCTGGTGGAGGTTTTGGCGGGCAGTTAAATGGCGGATAATTCTAAATAGAGCAGAATATGCTATATATATGGTGGTTGTTGAGTTAAGCTCCCAGGCAGGCAGAACATTATGGTGATGTGAGTTGAATCATGTGAACAGGGGCTGGGCCAAAGGCCTAGCCCCTCTCTTTGGCACCTTGTTCAAAGTTTAGATTCAAATGATAATTAAACCATATTATAAACAAGAAACAACGTGTGGTGTAGTGGTTAGTGCAGACTTGTGGGGCCTTTGGGCTACTTGGAGGTCATGAGGTTGACTCTTGGGGATTCAAATAAAATTTTGCATATTCCGGCCATGGGAGGGGTGCCACTTGGCAGCCCATGCTTGGGCCACGTGGCACCATATAAATGGTCCACAAAAACTGCCACTTGTCACAATATGATTCGCCAATGAAAACTCACACATGTCATCACTTTACTTGCCCACATGTCTTTCATATTTTCCACATCATCTTGTAACCCCAGCTGTGCCACGTGTCACCCTTTCAGTGGTGCCACATGTCACTTTGACTTTTGCCTTTTGACCAAGTTTGACTGAACTTTGACCGCTTATAACTTTTGATCTGTAACTCTGTTTGATGAGTCGTTTGCGTCGTTGGAAATCTTACGATGCACTCTTTGTGATCATGCTGGCTTAATGGATTTTGGGGAACTTTAAATTTTTTTCCTTTTCTGTCTATTGAAGCCATTATGAGCATCTTGGACTCCTTTTGTGTGTTCTGGGACACTTTTGAAACTTCTATGATGTTCCCTAGATCCATCCAAATCACCCAAAAGGTCGAAGAAGTGAAAGAGCTTGCAAAGAAGAAATTATTATTTAAATGGTAAAGAAAAGTGACAAAGTCAAGGAGGATTATTTAAATAGTAAAGTGAAGTGACAAAATCAAAGAAGATTATAAAGTGAGGTGACAAAATCAAGGAGGAATATTTAAATGGTAAAAAAAAATGGAGAAATTTCTAATTATGGAAAGTGGTTAACCCTAAAAATGAGGAAAATAGGTTAAGTGACCTAGAAATGGGTTAATTGACCTAGAAATAGGTTGAGTGACCTAGAAATGGGTAAGTGACCTAGAAATAGGTTAAGAGTGACCTAGAAATGGGTTAAGTGACCTAGAAATAGGTTAAGTGACCTAGAAGATGCTTTTAAGGAAGTTACTTAGAGAGTATAAATAAGAGGCAAGGCCCTCTCATTTCACATCACACTTGAGCATATTGAATATCTATAGGTGAATGAGGTAACCAAAGGATATATAAGCCAAATTTCAGAGGGAAGGTGAAGAAAAGAAGGTCATAATTCAAGGTAGTATAAATTCTTTTGATGATGCTTTCTAAGGTATGTTATTTATAGGCCATCTCACCATTTTCGCAATAAATTATTTTCTAGAATGATTTAGACCGTGAAATTGATAGGCCATTGAGGAAACATATACAAGTATCTGTGGTAAAATCATAATTCAAGGTAGTATAAATTCTTTTGATGATGCTTTCTAAGGTATGTTATTTATAGGCCATCTCACCATTTTCGCAATAAATTATTTTCTAGAATGATTTAGACCGTGAAATTGATAGGCCATTGAGGAAACATATACAAGTATCTGTGGTAAAAAAATTATCTTATGGGTCGTTTCATTGTTGGAGTTACACTCCGTGGAAAATAGGGTTTTTGGTTAGTCATGAAACTAGTCTAAAACAAGTGTTTCGGGTAAAAACGTCATAACTTCTTCATAAGAGATCCAAATTTAGTAAGACTAAATGTGTTGGTTACATTATAGTCTGTAGTATTCTATGTAACATTTTCAGATCCATTCAAAAAATATTATGTGTGGGGAATTTTCTACAAGGTCTCTCTCTAATCATAACTTCTTCATAAGAGATCCAAATTTAGTAAGACTAAATGTGTTGGTTACATTATAGTCTGTAGTATTCTATGTAACATTTTCAGATCCATTCAAAAAATATTATGTGTGGGGAATTTTCTACAAGGTCTCTCTCTAAAATAAGACAGAATTCATCAAGGTGTGCCATTTTTGCAATAAATCATTTTCTGAGAGGTTCCAAGTAGTGCCACCTGGAGGAATTGCATAAAACAAACTGAAGAACATTGTGTACTATTTTCAGATCTTTATTAATTAAAGGTACATAGTTATGATTATTTCAAGTTAGGGTTGTTGACTAATCCCAA
>CBVK0100627693.1:0-10700 GCA_900067695.1 Picea abies | reverse complement strand
AGACAGTATAGCCAAGCTTATTCACTAATCCTAAATACTTAAATTTAAAAGACTTGGCCATGTTTAAACTATATGGATCAAGTCATTATTAATTCATGGAGCTTTATCCTTTTTCTTTTATTCCCTCTCTTTATTTTTCTCATTTCTTTTCTTTTCATTTCTTTCTTTCTTTTTTCTTTTCTTTTCTTTCTTTTTTCTTTTCTTTTCTTTCTTTTTTCTTTTCTTTTTCTTTTGTAGAATGCAACAATATCTGCAAGTCAAAAACACTAAAGGAACCAAATTACAATCAACAATTGATCGTATAAACTATAGATTTATAATAGTGGCTCCACCTGGGGATGGTATCCTCCTTGTGAGATGCCAAGAATCATGTTTCTTGTTGTCTTGAAAAACTTCCTCTAGAGCTTCTTCTGTTATTTGACTTGCTTTATTTTGAAAATTTTGATGACATTATTTAGTTTCTTAGGGCCTTCTCCGTGGGCTTCAAACACCTAAACAAAATAACCTACACACAAAATACTTGTAAAATAAATGATATGTATAATGAAAGGGAATGATGATCTTTCTACTGAGGTGGCAAGTAATGCTTCAACATCCTACCATTTACAGGTCCCCCTGGAAGGTCTGAACCATAACTATTAGCAAGTAGGAAAGCATTATTTCCTCTGAAGGCCTGAATGGTGTAAGGACCCTCCCACAGGCTATCGAACTTTCCATGTTTACCTTTATCTTCATTTCTGGAGTACCATCTCAAAACTATATCACCCAATTCAAAGTTATCCTCTTTGGTTCTCTTGTCATAAATCTTTTTTATATTTTCCTAGATCACTTGAGTTCTATTGTAAACTTCTTCTCTAGATTGCATTAGGTGGATCATCTTCGTTGGACATCATTTGGTTCTTCTTGTGTTTCTTGCAATAGTTTCATGACCAAAACTCCTAATGAAAGGGGAAAAACTGCCTCAGTGCCATACACCAACTGGTATGGAGACATACCAATCGCTCTTTTGATGCTTATTCTGTCAGCCCAGAGTGCGAAAACCAACTTATTATGCCATGATTTCTTGTTTTCTTGTAGTGTCTTTCTGAGAATGTTCACCAGACTTCTGTTAGAAGACTCAACTATCCCATTTCCTTGCAGATAATAAGGCATCGAGTGTCCCAGATTAATATGACATTGATTACAAAATTATATGAGCCTTTTGGATCTGAAAGCCACTGCATTGTCAACTATGATTTTTCTAGGGCATCCAAAATGAGACAAAATGTTAGTTTCTAAAAACTTGATGATGACAGAGTCAGTATCTTGCCTGCATGGTACAACCTCAATCCACTTGGTGAAGTAGTCTGTGGCTTTGAGGATCCACTTCTGCTAGCCTGAGGAGGGTGGGTCTATTTCACCAATGAAGTCTAGACCCCATTGTTGGAAAGGAGATTCAACAGAAATGGGTTTCATAGGGAGTGGTAGAAGCTTCCTTTTACCTTCAAAAATATGGCACTTATGGCAAGAAGTAACCTTCTAGTGGACGTCAATGAATAGAGTAGGCCAATAAAAATCAACTCTCAGAATCTTGTTGGCTATGGTCTTCTAGCTCAGGTGCCCACCACAGTCTCCTGCATGAAAATCTTGAAGAAATTTGTCAACTTTGTCTTTTAACAGGCAATTAAGCAAGATACCACTAGGATCTTTCCAATAGATTTTGCTTTCTAAAATACAAAATTTCAATGCTTTCAATTTAACAAATCTAGCTTTGGTCTTAGTCAAACCAGGAGGAGATTGTAAATTTTGGAGTACAAAAATGAGGTTTGCATACCTATTTTGGAATGCCTATTTTATGTTTGGAGTTGCCTACTCTTCTGGTCCATCTTCTGCAACCAAAAAATTAATATCCAAAGAATGAAAATTAGACTGAGCCATTAGTTTGGCCAAACCCTACCCTTTGATCAATTTAGTAGGTTTTATTTCAATGTCATACTCTAGAATAACCGCAATCCATTTTCCTCTTCTACCATCCAGATTATCCTGGGTCAAGATATCCTTAACCACTGTGTTTGGGATGTATGCAATTGTGTGAGAATGGAGAATATAGACTGTAAAGTCCTTTATGGATTTCACCAGAGCGAAGGCCTATTTCTCCATTATGTTATAGTTCAAAGAAACATCTCTCAAAGATTGGCTGAAAAACATTATGGGTTGTTCGTACCCTTCACTATTTTTCTACAATAGCACAGTTGTTATGGTGTGTTCAGATACAAAGGAGAAAAGAAGAAAGTCTTTGGTATAATCTAGGCTAATCAAAACTAGGGCTTGGGTGAGAGCATGTTTCAACTGCTCGAATGATTGTTTGGACTTGACATTCCATTTCATTTTTCTGTCTTTTTTCAACATATTATTGATATTCTTGAGAATTTCGGCCAAGTTTGGTATGAATCTTCTAAGGAAATTTATTTTTCCAATGAAAGATTGCAGTTCTTTGATATTCCTAGGGTGTTCCACCTTCTAGATGGATTCTATCCTATTAGGATCTATTTTAATTCTGTCTTTTGAGATTATGTGTCCCAGTAGTTTACCTTTAACTCGAAAAGGATTTTCTTAGGATTCAATGAAATCCCAAATTTCCTGCACTTCTCAAACACACATCTGAGGTGGAGCAAGTGTTCCTCATCAGATTTGGAGTAAACAGTTAAATCATCCAGATAAATGAATATAAATCTCCCATTCTCGTCCACAAAAGCAATGTCCATTGCTCTTTGAAAAGTAGCCCCAACGTTCATCAGACCAAAAGGCATCTTCACATACATGAAGGTTCCCCAGGGTGTGGTAAAAGTTGTCTTCTCTTGATATTTTAGATGGAACAGAACTTGGTTGTAACCAGAGAAACCATCTAATAATGAGATCCTATTGGATCCAACCACCTTTTGTAAAATGTGGTCCATTTTGGGCAAAGGGTAATTGTCTTTGACGGAGACTTTGTTCAAATTTCTGAAATCTATGCAAAGTCTTATCTCGCTAGTTTTCTTCCTTGTAGGAGCTAGGTTAGAAACCCATTTGAAAAATATCAAGGGGACTATAATCTTTGGATCATACATGTTCTTGATTTCTTTCTCTATCAAGGGAAGCAACTTGGGATTAATTCTCCTATGTTTCTGTCTGAAAGGTTTGTGTTCTTCTTTTATGGGAATCTAATGTTGTATGATACTTGTGTCATAGGATTTTATGTCCTCATAGTCATAGGAAAAAAAATCTATATATTCATTAAAAATTTCAATGTATTCACTTTTTTTCTCTGGTGGCAGATATTTAGACAGTTTTATCATGTTGGGTTTTTTTTCTTTTTCTTCCTATGTTGCATTCTTCGACCTCCTTACCACTAGCTTCAATTTTTTGTTTTTTGGCAACGTCATTAAAATCAAACAAGTCTTCCAATGGAACTAAACCTCTAGGTAGCACATTATTTTCAACTGCAGAATATCAGAATCTACATCATTTTCATGAAATTATTTAGCATCTATTTTATTTACACTACCATTCTGAAAAACAACTTTATTTACAAATTCATCATCATTTTCTAAATCTATCTTTGTACATTCGAAATCATTCTTACATTGTATAAAATCTTTGATCTGGTCATCATTTCCAAATACCTGCCAATATCTGATGTTGTTAGGAACAGTTGGTCTGCACTTCACCTCCACTGTGTACTTGCGAGTGGGATGAAAAGGAATTTTACAGGTAGCTGTTGATGTAGCCAACCCATCTGCAAGTATATTTTGTCCCCTATGCATTACCTGGAAGTAAATCTCAGTAAAGCATTGAAGAGAATATAAAACAACATTCCTATAGGATCTAAGTCTGGGGTGTTTTTCTCCATACTCACCTTTGATTTGCTTGATAATCAATTCAAAATCACCCCTTACCATTATCTACTTGGCACCAACTTTCTTCAATAATTTTAGGCTGAGCATCAAAGCCTTGTACTCAGCTATGTTGTTAGTACATTGGAAGTTCAGTTTGTAGGAATGATTCTCGGAATACTTTGACCTATGGTTATGCAACCAAGCTCTGTATCAAGCTCCTTCTTTACTCACAGCACCATCGAAGTCCATGCTCCAAAAATCTGTTGGCAATTCCTCATTCTCTTCAATCATGGGATTTCTTACCTCGACCATTGCTTTATCATCCTTCAGATTAGGTGCATCATCGTCTAGTTGTGTGATTTGTTCTTCAAAGTCACCATCGTTGTATAGAATAAAAGAGTCTAGATCAGAGTGTGCGAAGTATAGTGGGTAATTGTGTGGATTTTGTTGGCTGTTGACCATATAATTCATCAGTGTTTCCCTATACAATCTTCTTTGTTGTCCGAAAACTAGAATGGTGGCGTAAGACATATCTAGCTATAGGGTTCCTCTCAATTTAGCTCCCCAAGACCTTGATAGAAACATACCATACTTGGGGGGAATATCTTCAATGACGATGTCCATCACCATATGTTTCACTTGGATTTGAGCCAAGGTGATGCATAAGTCTTTAATCAAGCCTATACATTTGACTTTGTTGGAGTCGAAAGAATGTAAATATTTGTAGGGTCTGGTGACCTCGAGTCCCAACTTTTCCATCACATCTTTGGGAATTAGGTTATGGGAGGCACCAAAATCCAACATAGCATTGTTTAATATCAAATCGTGGATGTTTAGGCTGATGTAAAAAGGGGCCACAACACCATTATCATTTTAACCATCAACTTCAGGACTAAACATGATCTCAGGTTAATCATCGACAAGGTTTATTGTGTTAGAGTGATGTATAGATCCAACATTCAAATCTTTGGTACTTATCTCGGGTTCAATGCTTAAATATTTTATCACCTGAGATCTGTAAGAGTTCTTATTCATCAGCTCGGAGAGAGGAATGGGAATCTTCAGTTTAGCTAGTTCCCCTTCAAGGCTGAAAGGAGCAGTGGTTTTGTTTAAGGTCCATACTTCTGATTTATCAGTAGAATCTCTATGGCCAGGTGCACTTGTTTGAATGATTGATGAATCTTCAGTCCAAATTGCTCTCTTAATAATTTATAGAGTTTTTTGCGCAGGAGATTCAACATTTTTTCACCCAAGGACTTTCTTGGGAGAATTTTCTGAGGTTTTCTTAGTTTCAGTAGCCTTCTTCAGAGATTTCTCATTTGCCTTCTTGCTCCTCAATTTATACTGCTTGTGAACCTCCATTATAGCATTCTTAAAGGCTTTTTGTTCTGTTTTCTCATCTTCTTCATTTACCTCTATTTGTGAAAGGAGAAAGATTTCATGCTCTTCCTGGGTGATAAAAATGGATCCATGATCGTGATCATGATCACCCATTAGTTTTATATGAGTGTCATCAAAATCCTCAATTACTTCCTTCGCATCATCGACATAATTCTCCTAGAGAGGTGGTCTAATCTATTGATCAGGTCCTCTTTGTTGCCTTTGATCTCTAGGATCTCTGTACCTGATCTGAGGTGGATTTTTTCTGAAGTTTGGGTTTCTAATCTGAGGGACAGCTTGGTTATCCCTAGGTGGGTTTCTATCAGTTACAGTGAGTCTCTCCATCATTTTCTCCATAGCTCTAGAGAGAGAATCTAATTTGGCATCAGACGAGGAAGTAGAAGGTTATTCTTTGATGGTGACCCTCTTTTTTGTTCTCTGCCTGGCCCTTTTGGCCAAAAGATTTTCTTCCACAGTGACTTCACTTATTTTCATGCATTATAGAGTTGTTGCATTTCTTTCCCTCAAATGATATGACATGTCAGCGTCAAAACCATCAGGGAATTTTATTAAAGCCAAACCTTGTGGTGGTTTGATGGTAGCAGGGATTACATTGTATAGATTGTTGAAACGAGTGCAGTAATCCTACACTGTCTCTCCTCGATTTCGTCTAATGTTCTCATATTTGGATAGAATCTGGAGAGTATTTTTCTTTATCTCCCACCTGTCAAGGAAAGCTTGATGAAAGACAACAATTTCAGTTATGGTAGCAACACGTAAGGTTTTGAACCACTTTTTGACTTCTCTAGTTAGACTTTGTGCAAATAATATCATATGCACATCAACTTCGTCTACTTCCTGCAAGTCAAAATAATCGTTCATTTTGTGTTGTTGTGCATTCAGGGGACCAATACTATCAAACTGAGGAAGTCTAGTTTGATAATCTTGAGGCATGTCATGTAAAGGAGAAACCAATACCAATGGAGCATATCTTGCTTCCATGATTGGTGGAGAAGGCTGAACAAAAACTTGTGTGACAGGAGAGGTAGTGAATGAAGCTATAGAAGATGAAAGGCTTGGAGGAATGGAGTGACCTGATTTAGGTTTAATGGAAACTGCAGCAATAGTTAAACTAGGAAGTTCAACAGACTATTGAATATGGAGTTTGTCTAAGGCTTGACCAATATTTGCAACTAGGTCTTCAAGCTTATTAGTATCAGGGTGCAAACGTTGATCAACTTTAGCCCTGGGAGAGAGTATTTGGGGGGCCTGGGCTGAAAAACGGTTTGATCTAAGACCCTTTTACTAACAAAAATGTCAGATTTTCTCCTAAAAAAACTTGGTTGAAAGGATATATCAGACTCAAGATCTTAAAGAACAACTAACTTCTCTGGGATGGAAAGATACCTTAGAAGTGGGTTGTTACTCGAAATCTTTGTAGTGTTTTTCTTCCTGAGTAATTTTTCGGGATTATCTGTTGCAATTGCAGGTTTTGGGTCAGGATGAGATCTGGTAGAAATTATTTTGGGAGCCAGAATTCTAATTTTATTTTCCTTTTGAATATTTTTAGTTACTATGTACAAACTTTAACAACCTCTGAACATTATTTCTAGATAAATTTAGGGTTTGTGATTCTTTTAGAAATAAATTTATCTTTGTCTAGAGAAAAGAAATCAAGGGGTGGAAAGTTTTTTCAGTTCTTCCCCGCTAGAGTTGCCATTTATGTTATCACTCTATAAATTCCCAAAGGTTTTTTTGATGTAAGAAGAAATCTATCAGAGGTAACCTTAACCAACCACTTCGAAATTGGGAGCTAGCCCTACCAGTTTCAGAGAGGGATCTCTCTATAAGTTTTAGATTTGTTTGGATTTTCTAGGTTTTAGGCTAGTTAAAAAAGAATATAATCGAGTAGTTTGTATTGTTTTTAAATGAAATGTTTGAATATTACTTATGCTTCCATTGGGCTATGGGGTCTATTTTAAAAAGCTGGAGGTTAAAGACATTTTTTATAAGATTCATTTTACAGGGAAAGATAGTGCAACTGCTAGATTCTTTAGGAATAAAAATGATGTATTGCTGAAAAAGGTGAGATATCAGTTTGAACAAAAAAACATTTAAGAATTTCTTTGTTGTAACATCAAAATGAAAACATTTAAATCTGTAAAAGATTAGGAACAAAGTACACAATGGAAAATTATGCAACTTTAACTTCTTTTAAAGATTAGATTAGAAAAACAATATCATAACTCATAATGAAAAACGTTTTTACGAAGACAGAGGAAACTTCACCAACAACTAATACGTCAGAATCCTGTGAAATTTATCTTTGTATTACTGGAATAACCTCTTGATACAAATTACAATGATTACAACTTGCTTGGGCATAACTATCAAGCCTCAATACTTCTAAGTTTGAAATATTTATAATCAAAGTTACAAACGACCTTGTCATTAATGATCAGGATGTGGCAGACCCTGAATCTAACTAACTATCTAACAAGATGCATAAATACAGTGACTGATGATGATGCGTTGAATCTCTTATGCTGATTTTGGGGAAGATCGCTAGTGAGTCATATGACTTTGACTACACTGGACACTGAGTTGGACGAGACCTCTACCTTTACTCAATCAATTCGCACAACTCATCTCACCTTTGTGTTCTTGGGATGGTAACTTTCAATAGATAGAAGTAGATTTCATCCATCTCGGTGTACTTAGAAAAAGTCAGCTTAGTGAGGAAAATATACTTGATTTTGTGTTGTATGCTAAGGTTAGGCTGCAAATTCTCCAAGAATGTTTTGCCCATTATGTTTCCCTGTATCCCTGAAAAATTTGGAACTGTCTTTGGCCATGGTGGCAATCTTTTGCTTATAATCAGATAAAGTCATCAATTTATCATTTAGGACAAGTAGGCCAGGAAGGCCCTTTTTTCTGTAAGGCCTCAAGCTTGTTAAAAAATATCTGAACTCCAATGTCCATGTTCTGAGATTTCTCTTCCAACTGCAACATTAATCCTCTTTTGGTAAACACTCTTTTGACTTCAAGGATGGTTTATGTCCTGTCTTCAACTTTCAGTTCTTCGATCTCTTCCTTGGTTTTTGAATTTAGAAACTTGATGATCGCGTTAGTTGCCGAGGGAATTTCATCCAGCTCTCTTCTTATCCTATCAATGGCATGCCTTCTCTTTAGCACCAGATCATGTTGCTTGAACATGATTTGCATCATGGGCCAAATTTTGTTTATGGAGTTAGAGATGTCTATCCAGATATTTTCCTTAGCCTCTATTTTTTTTTGGAGTCGTTGCATTTCCTTCTTAAGCTTCTCTGATACTTGTCTCTCAACATTGTATCTTGTTTGGAAGGAAGACTTGAGTTCCTGAAGATTTTCAACCTCCATTTTAATACTATTGATCTCTATTCCTTGCAGAGTCATCTCCTCCATGGACATTGCTAGCTCCATAGTCTTTTCCAATGCTATCAATGGAGTTGTCGATGGAATTTTTGTTGTAGTGGTTGTTGGCACAACTACTATATTGAATTCTACAAGGTGAACTACACTCATTGGAATAACTTCCATTGGGGTCAATTGCTCCTTCTCTTTCACTAACCTTTCCAATTCTGCCTCCATTTCCTTTATCTGTGCATTTTGCTGCATGATTAGCTTTAACAATTCCTCTTTCTCATCTTCTGCCTCAACTATTTCTTTAGCTTGTGAATCCTTTGTTGGTGGCAATTTCAACTATTTTCTCAAAGATGCAATGTCATCATTCTTTTTCTTTATAATCTCCTCTGCTTCCTTTACATTTGAAGGATCATATCTGATCTTAAGCACCAACTCCTCTAAGGATTTTATTTTGTTATCCTTTGAAAAAGAGGATATCTTTTCCAACATCAATTGGATCTGAACATTATTTAGATATATCTGTAACTTTTCTACTATAGAGGAAGCATGTGACAATGTGGAGAAAACCATTTCTCCATTATGTCTATGCAAATCCATCTGATTAGTTGGATGGACTTGTTTGGTGTCAAAAAAAATAGTTGACCTTTTGTAGTCAGTGATGTCTTTGGGTTGAGGCACTTGTGCCTACAGAAATGATAGATGCATTCTCCCTTTCTCTGTGTCAAAAGCTGACAACAATCTGTGTTGTGTTGTGGAGGTTTGCTTCTATAACTGAGCGTAAGTGTTGTTGGTTAGCATCTAGTTCTTCTTTTTAATCATGTCATATTTTTCTAAAATGCTCAGGGGTACAGATCCTTGTGAGTTTTGGGTGGTCACAACTATATCCATTTGATTCTTTGAAGAAGGAGTGCACACCACCTGATGTTTTCCCTGAAACACTTTGGTAGAGTAAGGCTCTTCCTCACCATACTTGTGAATAACATGAGTGGTTTTGGGTCTTTTGTTGTATACCTGAAAATATTCTATTGATACCTCAGTGATTGAAGGAGAGGTATCCTTTCTTGGCCTTTTTTCCTTTGGTATTTGTGGAGTGGTAGTTTGTGAAAAAGAAACTGAAGGAGCTTCTTACTATTCAGTATCTACTAGAGTATTTTCATCCCACTCTGTCTGGTTCACATACTTTTCAATTTCTAGTTTGAGGGTGTGAGCATAAGGTGAACTTTTATTTTTGGTTCTCATATCTGTAATGATCCCACTTGGATCATATGCCAAATGAAATTGGTGTTGAATTTCATTTTCTTTAATAGTTTATTTGCCTCTTCCCCAACAGTACGACTGTTACAGATGAAGAGTTCTATTTTCCCTTTAATCCTCATCTGTTATTTTTTCTTCAGAGACACAAAATGAATGTCATCTAAATTTATCATCTGACGAATATAATCCAATGAAAATATTTGAACAGGCACATAATTGGGCAATTTGTACGTAGCTAGTTCACACCCATACACTCTGATCTCCATGTGATTCTGGTATAGGAACCAATCCCCAGTCTTTGCGAGATATGAAAGGTGAAGAAATCTTTGGATCTCCTCATTTATCCCAGGCTCTGGTCTTCCACTGAGCATACCCACCACTGGGTTATAAAACAACTCGATGAATTGTTTGAAACTGAACTCGGTGGAGTTTCTTCTGAGCAATGATGCCCATAGAGTTATTGCTTGTGTTTTTCTGTCCTTGTCCATTTTCTGCATGAGAAAGGGAAATTTGTCTGCTTGATATAACATAAAAATTGTTATAACCCTAAATTGCACCACACATGCTTACCTGGCATCAGGCCAATTCATATCCATTCATTGCCAAAACTCTATTGAACAACTCTTTGAAAATCCTCTTGTGTCAAGGCCCACGCTCCCTAACCCATCACTGCACGCATGTGCATGCTGGCTGACTCACAATAGCCCGTGTGTACCTAACAAAGCATGAAAAAAGGAAATTTTCCGACGGAACAAAAAGATATGGGTCGGTTAATTGAAACTCTCGGCCATGCATGGCCGAGGG